>JAEIFJ010002772.1:0-39950 GCA_018903435.1 Leucophenga varia
CCCCCTAGATTTAATACTGGAGATTATTCAAAAATTACAAATGCAAAGTTTCGTTTTTAAACCTTTTCAGCACTACAAGTTTTAAAATGGATAATTTGAACTACTTTTCACTTTCTATAAAACGAAATTAGTACCTAATATAACAAAAACCAGGAAAAACGTTAACTTCGGTGGAACCGAAGCTGAAATACCGTTACACGTGGGGGGCATCGCCTCCTTCAATGCGTTACAAACTTTTGGAAAAACTGAATATACCCTTCTTACACTATGTGTAACGGGTATAAAAAAAAAAAAAAAACAAAGCACAACTTCTTACCTTACTTAAATCCACTATAAAAAGTGAGAAAATTTGTTCAATAAAAAAACTTGGGCACTATTGTGGGAAAAATGTGGTTGTTTCAGTTTTGCAAACTCAATTATTACTTTTATTTACTGTATTTCTTGGAGTAAATAAATCGAATTGCAGAAAAGTTTTAGGTTTAAAAAAAAATATGTTTTTATTTTTCCAGAATTACATATTTAAAAATTTTAACCCATTTTTACAGTAGGAAAATACAGAGCCTTGTCGCGCGCCATTTAGCGTTTTTCCGGAACGAACTGCCGGCACAATCTGCTATATCTGTAGATGGGACAAAAAAAAAAACAAATAGACTCCTTCATATAGTCAATGCTTCAGCTTTGTATTCATTTCCTTCCTGGCTTTCGCCGTCTGCTATACAAACTTAGTTGCTTTTGTCATTTGTACCAACGAAGAGGCATGAAAATAAATAATGCTACTTTCAAGCAGCCTTTTCAGAGCATGGCGAGTACTGTAAAACTCAAAAATTAAAAAAATTAAAAAAATAAATAAATAAAATAATAAAACACAAATACTAAGCTAGCGACAAAAGTTGTTGCATCTTCAACTTTTCCACAGATTGTCACTACACCCAGCGTAGGGTACTATTTTTGAAAATGTCATTGTTTACTTTAATAGAATAATAAACCGAAACGAGAACAGGTCTTTACTCAAGTTGTATCTTTTGATTTTTATTTGTTTTTTGAGATAACTATATATACAAAGGTATATTTTTGACTTATTAAAATGAGGTATATATATATATATAAAAATGTGGTACACCCGATTGTTGGCCTTGGCAGCACGCAATGTTTCGCGCCAGGGTTTTAATCTAGAGCAACAATATACCAGTTTGGGATACCGATTTTGCGGATGTCTTCCAAGATCTGGCCCTCCCAACACAGCAGGCAAACGTCCTATCTGCCGCGCCCCTCCGATTGTTTTCACGTCTGGCTATAAACTTTTCTCCACAGGTGACCAGCCTAGGACTTTTGTATAGAAAGTTCCTGATGTTCCCTCGTACAGCACATCGTTCGTGGGTCTACAGATGTCATTTCCCACTCTAACTAGACCAAAGATTCTCTTAGTATCTTTTCCTCAAACACGCTGTCATGACCCATGCTTCCAAGGCATACACCAGGACAGGCCGTATCAGCTTCTTGTAGAATTTAATTTTTTGTTTCTTTGGCCATAACTCTAATTCGCATTTGCTTACCGAGACCAAAGTAACATAGCTAAGTTTCTTCGTTTAATTTTGTGACTAGTGTTGTTGTTGCTGTTTAAATCTGAGCCCAGGTAGTCGAAGTTTTCTACAGCCTCAAAACTGAAGTTCTTTTTCCTCAAAGACTGACTACGTCATTGCAGATTGTCCGCGAGTGGATACCAAGTACTTCGTCTTGCTCTCGTTCACCGTTAGTCTCATTGGACGGAATTTTTTTCTTTGTTCGAGAAAGCCCCGGTGACTGCACGATCATTTTTGTCTATTGTGTCTTTGTCGTCGGCATAAGCGAGCAGCACAGTTCCTTTGAAGAAAATATTACCCATCAGGTCAACGTTTGGGCATTGTCTCAGTATGTATTTCATCAGGAGATTGAAAAAGTCGCACGACAACGCATCGCCCTGTCTGAAGCCTCTCTTGGTGTCAAAGGGATCGGAGAGATCTTTGCCGACCCTGACAATGCTTTGGGATACGAAGTTCAATCAGTGATTTGAAAAACTTTGATCTGATTATTGTGTCGAAAGCGGCTTTAAAGACGACAAAATACGTGAATTTTTGATGAATTTTTCGTCGATTTGTGTCATTGACCACCCTCCGATCTATCACCATGCGTCTATTTTCTGTCCCTAAACTAAAAACAGCCATGAAAGGAGCGTTTTACGATGATATTCCAGCCATTCAAGCAGCCGTGACACAAGCATAAAACATACTGTCATTAAAAAGCGAGTAACTTTTTAGCCTGACAACCAATTTACATGAAGTTGGCTGCGTTTGAAAGGTGACACCTGTACCTTTCTAGTGTTATCAACGTTCAATAGATGGCGTTACGTGTTCCATGATTTAAACAAAAAGTCGCCCTTGAAGTTGAACATACTGTGTACAACATATAAAAGTATAATGTAAAGCATATAAATATCAGCATAAACTTTGTTTAAGTTGGTAAATTAAAGAAATTTTGTTTAAGTTGGTAAATTAAAGAAATGAAAAACTTTTCGTTTTTAATGCCCAAAGCTGAAATATTGAATTTTGGCTTAATAAGAGTAAAAGTGTTTAACATTTTCTTTGCACGATGCACTTGAAAATCTGAAATGAAGCCATATTAAATTGGTTACAGAGTAGTTCCGTTTCCTTTTGAATGTTACTGCAGCAGCGTTAAGTAATCTAATTTCTCAACGCTGTCAAAGCTTAAAAACATTTTGTTTTTACTCCATAAATAATGCAACAAACTTGTGGAATATATCGTATTTTGTGGCTAAATGAAACTGTGAAAGCAACAAAGAAAACTTTAACATCGGTGGAACCGAAGCTCAAATACCCGTCACACGTATTTTTAAATCGTTTATATGTTATCATCAGTGGCTTAAATAGAACTTCGAGATGGTATGCGACGGGGTCAATGGTCTGATACAACTGGGGCTTATGCCAAAAAATGGACGTGGCACCTTAGATTTGATATTGGATGATATTAAAAGTGTTTTTACCCGATTTGGAGACAAAACATTGCTAAAAAACAATTTTCATATAAAAATTCAAAAATGGGCAGAAAGTTTGTATGGGAACGTTAGCTAAAAATGGGCATGGCGTCTTGCTTTTGATATTGGAGGATATTAGAAGTGTATTTAGGAAATTTGGAGTGAATACATTCCTAAATAATAACCATTTTCATACAAAAATTCGAAAATAGCCGGTAAGTTTGTATGTAGGATATGCTTAAAAATGGGCGTGGCAAATTTGATTTGACATTGGATGAAATAAAAGTGTTTTTACCCAATTTGGAGTGAATATATGCATAAATAAAACATATTTTTTTGTATGGGGGCTATACGTAAAAATGGGCGTGGCACTTTTATATTAAACTTGACCTTGTCGTTACCGAGAAAAGCTTAAGTTTTAAACTTCAGCTAAGTATCTCCAGTAGTCTCCGAGTAAATCGCGTTGAAATAAACAGATGGACAGAATATATATACTTTATGGAGTCTACGATGCCTCCTTTAATGCGTTACAAGCTTTCCGACAACATGATAATACCCTTCACACTATGTGTGGCGGATATAAAAATACTGATATTCTGAAAAAATTGGAAAATAATCGATAAGTTTGTGTGGGCACCTTGCATTTGATATTGGATGATATTAGATTTTTATCCAACGTGGAGTCAGTACATTCATAAATAATAACCATTTCCATACAAAATTCAAAAATTGGCGGTAAGATTGTATGTGGGATATACCTAAAAATAGGCGTAGCACTTTTGTTTTTTAGTGAATATATGCATAAATAATACCTATTTTCATATAAAAATTGAAATTGGGCGGTAAGTTTGTACACGTGCTATGTATACTTAAACTTTGCCTACTCATTGCTGAAAAGCTTAAGTTTAAAATTTCAGCCATATAGTACACTAGCGACCCTCCCCGGCTTCGCACGGGTGCAATGCTGATACTTAATACACCACAGAAAAACTGTAAACGTTGTATATAAAAACAAAGCGGACCGTTCCGGCTTCGCACAGGTATAAAATATTGAGAAAAGTGGTACACTTGCCTTTGAATTTTAAATGTAGACATGAACCCCAAGCTCAACAACTTGTTTACTCTTAAAAGACGTCATTCGAAATGTGATACTATAACTGCGTATATTGCGCATGAATTTTTGGATTTCTGATGATCGCCCGTAAGAAGCAGAGTGAAATGGTTCAGGTGGAGGGAGAATTTCTTATAATTTGACTTTTTCCTTGTAAGCAACACATTGAAGGATCATAATTCGTGGCAGAATTTTCTTTATTTACTTATGAATTAGTTACTGGTGCTGATGATTCTCTGGCTCTCTGCATTCGATGTCTATCCCTATCTTGGCTGCGGCAAACCTCAAACTCTACTGAAGATTCTCTTTCTTTCTCTCAGCTCTATATCTATCCAGAGTCTGACTGAGGCGAGCCTCACGTTCCGTTAACGATTCTTCATCTCTTGCTAAACGTACTCTTTTCGGCATTCACTGTACTACGACCTATGTTCGAACGACGACGTCTTCCAGACATGACTTTATAATTTCTATACAAAATTTACTCAGTTCTATAAGTATTGTTACCTATGCACAATTTGCTATATTATTTGAAGTAGTGCCGCAGTAAAAATATCTACTGTAAATACTTACCATTTAGAAACAAAAGATAATCAACACTGCTACTTCACAAAATAATGTTATTGTGGGATATCCATAAGAGATAGACATATACCATCGCGGAGTTTTCTGTAGACCTTTTCAGATGTTTAGACCATCCTCTTCAAATCACTCTTTCTATTTAAAACCCCCCACAAAAATAAGTTTAAAGTACATTATTTTGATAAATCTACATATTACCAAAGACTTTATTATTAAGTTTTTTCTAGGGTTCAGCCTGCGTTCGAACCTGTTTCATGGGGATATGTCTGTCTCCACATGACACATGTCGACCGCCGAAGATTAGTCCTAGATAATATTCATACATTTTATCATTACTTTCTGAGTACTTTTGATATTTTTTAAAAAAGTGACTTAGGCAAAAATCAGTCTTGCATGAATGAGCGTGTTTGTAAGTCTTTAGCAGTCGATTAAAAGTACAAAGTAAATGTATGAGTTACTTTATGCTTTCATACAATTTTAGATTAATTAAACAAAAAATGAAAAATGAGTCCGGGTTTTTAAACAGCTTAAAAAAACTTCAAACCAGCTGAAATAACAAAACTTTTATATAAAAGAATAATGAAAAAGCAAAAGGCCAAAATAATGCTTTTAATTGCATTTTAAATCCTTAAATCCAAAAAGTAGATGTATCGATTGATCTCTCGTGCGCGAAGGTCACATCTCGGAAGACGCGTTAAATAAATTTTTATTAAAATTAAATTTTTGTAAACAGTATAGGTAATTGCCATCAACAGATGTGCAGTTGCAAAACAATACAAAAAATTCAAAAAAAGCAACAACAAACAATAGATTGTTTTTTTTTTTTTTTTTCCTTTTTCTTCTGCCTCCGCTGGCCGCAGTCAACAGGCTGTTTAGCTAGCGGCAACTTGCAACAACAAAAAAGACTTGAGAACTTCTTTGTGTTGAACTTTAGTGAAAAATACGGTACCTGCGGACCGAAAATTATTGCTTCAAAAAGTTAACTGTGCCTGCGACCGAAATTTAAAATGCAAAATTTGAACAATTTATTGAATAATAAACCGGCAGTTTTAAAGACTAGCTGCAACGTCATCACAGGTGTCATTGACCCTTACCAAAACAACAACAAAGTCAATTCTAACACTGATGATGACACGGACATCAATTTGATTGCTGCGCATTCTGATAAACAACTCGTTGGGCTTTTTCAACGCAAGTTTACTACAAACAAACGTAAATCAGAAAATCGCCATCACCAACTGGCCAGCAAAAAGAAAAAAATTTTAAAAATAATAATGACGATAAGGCAATCAGAACTTCTGCTGTTGATTTATCCAGCAATCGGTTCTCTAGCCTAGCTGAGCCTGATGACATGGATATAAATGATGATGACTTTTCAACTGAAAGTGCTTCTGAAGGCGGACATGAGACGGACTCATCAATTGAGAGGATTTTGAGCGGCAAAATTAATCGCAAGGGAAAAGGCAAACCAAATGCAAACACTTCCACTAGTGTCAATGTTACTGCAACAGGGGTCCCCAATGTATCCAGCAACAATAAAGCTACTGCAAAACCCCTCCACCAATTGTTTTACCTAATATTTTTGACACTAAAGGTGTTATGCTTCTTCTAGAAAGAGTCATTAATCTTGACAATATTGAATTCAGATCCTCTCAGGGAAGTGTTGTGCGTATATATGCTAAGGATACAGAAACTTATAGAGCTGTAATAAAAAAAAATTTGATGAGGCTGAGGTGCAATATCACAGCTACCAACTTAAAGAGGACAGACCTTATAAGGTGGTCATTAAAGGACTTCATTCCTCTACGTCTAACAATAACATTATAAATGCACTTGCCCAGTTGGGTCACAAGGTACAAAATTTGCACAATCCAATAAGCCGAACATCGAATGAACGTATGAATTTATTCTTCATAAACCTTTATCCTGCCAAAAATAACAAAGAAGTGCATACTATTAAACTGCTATGCAGAAACGAGAGTGACAATAGAACCTACAAGACAAAGGGAAGAAATCACACAATGCCATCGTTGTCAGCAATTCGACACACCGCTCGATATTGCAGAAAAACTCATGTTTGTGTTATCTGCGGAGAGTCCCATGAAAGTAAAAACTGCATTAGACCCAAAGATCAGCCAGGTACATGGCGCTAACTGCGGTGGAAATCATGTCGCCAGTTATAAGCTTTGCGAGTATTATCAAAAGTTTGTTCTTAGAAACAAAAATTCGACCACCAAGTCTAAACTTAGCAAAAATACCCCTGCTAAAAATATATATGTTCCTGAAAACCCCAGCCAGTAAAACGTTTTCCATCTAGTGGTACATCATATGCTGATATCGCCCGCGGAGCTCGTATTCCACCTGCATCAACGTCTACTTTTACTGAAACTACAAATGAAAAGCCTTCAAATCTTCAACGACGTCTTTATACGCAAAAACAACAACAATCTAATGAATTTGAATCCCAATCAGATCTAAGTACGCTCATGGCATCAATGAACGCACTAACATCTATGATGAAACAGTTTATAGATTTTCAACAAGAGGTCCACAGGAAAACCAGATAACGCAAAGGACAGTTATGTCTTTGCTCACAGCGATTGTTAATAAAAAATGAGCTCCTTAAAGATTTTATGCTGGAATGCCAATGGTGTTTCCAGCAAAATGCGTGAGCTAGAGTGCTTCGTACAGACTCACAAAATTGAAATAATTTTATTAACTGAAACGCATCTCACTGGTGACAATGCGCCGAAAATATATGGATTTAGCTCTTATACCGCAAATCACCCTACTTCATCGAAATGCGGTTCTGCTATTCTTATAAGGAATAATACTCAACACTTTGTCACGCAACCCATTCGATCCTGCAAGTTCCAATTAGCTACAGCTATAGTAGAAACATCAATTGGAAAATTGAAATCGGCGCAATATATTGCCCCCCCAAGTTCAAGTGGAGCAGCGGAGAATTTGCCTCCCTTTTTGACAATCTGGAACGCAATACCTTATTTGTGGGGATTTTAATGCTAAGTACAGGTTGTGGGGTAGCCTTAGAGGTGACAACAGAGGGAAAGAGTTGGCCGACTTTGTGTTGTCCACCAACTCCAATGTACTTGCTACAGGAAGCCCCACTCGCTATCCATACCGCATTAACAACCAACCAGGGTGCTTAGATTTGGCAATTTATGAAGGTATACCTCACTGGAAGCTACACTTTAAACCCCGGGGATTCTTTGATCTACCCCAGATCATCTGCCTCTCATTATTAAAGTTGACTCAGCTGCAAGAAATTACCCCACTGTGGACAGATGACCGGCCCGGCCGAGGCACGAATATTGCATTATTTAGTATTCTTGATAATGAAATACACCCAGATATGGAGCTCAATTCCGCCGAAGATATCGACTTTGCTTTGGATCTATTCACTAAAAAGTTTATACAGCGGCATTTGACGCTCGGCGAGGAGATGCTCGACATCCAAAACATGATCGTGGCGTGTATTTATTATCAAATGAATTACGTCAACTTTTAAAAAAACAAGCGTCGTCTTCGTAAAAGATATTTACGAACACAGCATCCTCTACATAAAGCTGAATGGTTCAGAGCAGCCTCTGTTCTTAGAGTAGCTTTGCAGGAAGAACGCAGCAAATTCTTTGATAACATGTTGGTAAATATGGGGACCAATAAAGATTCATCGTTCTCGCTTTGAAGGCGACTCGTGGTGCGAAGCGCCAACCTGATACGACAGGCCCCACTGCAAGAACCAAATGGCAGATGGTCGTTCTGATTTCGGAGCAAGCTGAGGTGTTTGCCCTACATCTTGCAGAGCGTTTCAAAACCATTTAATTTAGCTGATCCAACTGATGTTGTGTCTACCGAAGCTTCGTTAAAAACTCCACTGCAGATGGATTTGCCTATTGCGCCTTTTACCATTTCCTGAACTCTCTTACGAAATAAAAACGGCTAAAAATAAAGCTCCTGGGTATGACAATTTTTGTAATGCCACATTAAAGCTCTGCCAGTAAACGCGTTATTATTCTTGGTCACTTTGTTCAACGCAACTTTAACTACTCAGTATTTCCCAAAAACTTGGAAAACTGCATCCATATCAATGATACATAAGACTGGCAAGCCTGAAAGTAATCCTGAGTCGTACCGACCAATAAGCTATTACCGTCTCTTTCTAAGGTTTGGGAGAGATTATTAGCAGCTAGACTGTCAGATGTCTTTACTAACATTGGTTTGCTGCCGGATCATCAGTTCGGCTTTCGTACAGGTCACGGAACAGTTGAACAGCTTCACAGAGTTGTTAATAACATACTGGAAGCATTTGATAAGAAAGAGTATTGCAATACTATCTTCATTGACATACAGCAGGCCTTCGATAGAGTGTGGCATATCGGCTTATTGGCAAAAATTAAATGTAAGCTTCCTGCGCCATATTTTTTGCTACTACGTTCTTATCTGGAGGAGCGCCAGTTTTCGTTAAGGTGCGCTCAAATGTGTCCTCAACCCATCTAGTATGTGCGGGAGTTCCACAAGGCAGCGTTCTTGGGCCATTCCTTTTAACCTGTTTGCTGCCGATCTTCCAAATACAAGCGAAGAGATTTTCAATTCAACGTCTAAATTGATGATTGCTGCTTATGCTGATGACGTATGTATTTTATGCAGATCTAAATGCGAGCAAGAGTCTACCAACATTTTGCAGACTTATATACACTTGCTTCAGGACTGGGCTAAAAAGATGGAATGTCCAAATTAATGGTGCCAAGTGCAGCAATGTCTGCTTTGCATTGAAAAGGAAGTCTCCCCCATATTCAAATAAATGGCACTACATTGCTGCAAGCCTGCAAAGTTAAATACCTAGGTCTGTCTCCTGGACAAGCGTCTCACCTTTAAAAATCATCTTCAGATGTCTATCCATACCTGTAAAGGCAGAATTCGAAAACTTTTTTGGTTACTTGGTAAAAGAAGCAGACTATCATTACTCAACAAACGTTTAATTTATCAACAGATAGTTGCTCCGATTTGGAGATATGGGTATTCAGATCTGGGGTATCACATCAAAAACAAACCGAAACAAGGTGCAAATCCTTCAGAATAAAGCGCTTCGGATAATTACGGGCTGTCCCTGGTTCGTCAGAAACTCGACCCCTTCACAGAGACTAAACATCACCAGCGTGGAGGATCAAGTTTCTTTTTTCTCTAGCAGGTATAATGATCGTCTGCTCAACCATCAAACCGCTTGGCTAGACCCCTGGCTCAAGCCGTTCCGATCAGACGCCTCAAACGCCGCCACTTCGGTCACCTTAATCGGTGACTTTTTCCTAAGGATTCACTTTGTTTTCTTAACTTATTTTAAGGCAAATTTAAGAGGATCCGCTGTTGTACCTTACATTTTAATATCTTTCTTAATATTAAGTATATTTAATTAGTGCATTATGAGTATTTTTATATGTTATATTATTAATAATTTGGTGATTAGCACATAGATATAAGGTTAATTATAGGGAAATTTTTGTATCCCTGATTGTCACCTAATAAAGAAAAAAAAAAAAAAAAAAAAAACCTTATTACTTTTTTAAAAACAAATTTAATAGACAACAAAAAAACGAGAGAAATGTTGCGCTGTGCGTGTTTAGAAATCGTTTGGGATTAAGTTTACACAAAAGCCCAAAAAATAAAAAAACAAAAAAAAAGGCAAAATGGAAAAAAAAAAATAAACGGCTGCAACATGTGACAAACGCTGAAATGTGTATCTAAATTAGTAAAAAAAGTCAAGAATTTTATTTTATTCACGTTTTTAACTTGAATGTGGATAGATAACACTTTTGTGTGAAACATTTCCGGCACTAAAGGGCATCCAAAATGACACGAGCCGCCTTGACGAGACACGCCGACAGTTGTTAGAAGTATTCAAAGCGTTTGGTGGCAATGAAATTTTTGGCAGCTTGACTGTCGTAAAACAAAATAAACACTTTAAGGCTAAAGTCATAAAAAAAGGCAGGCAGGCAGGCAACAAACGAATAAAATTCGACCTAAGCTCTCTAAATAAATAAGCCTGGACTTTGGCGAAGCACAAGAAGGTATGTGTGGCATGTGAGGCATGTAAGGTGGCGTTAACTTCGTCGTCGTCATTCTTCTGACTAAGCTGATAAGCAGCAAACAATATTAAAACAAGACTTGGCTTAAGTATTTTTTTTTTTCGAAGTTTTATGCTTCTTAAAAACTGTTGCTGTCTGTTTATACGCAACAAGGACATAAAAAGGACATTGTACGATTTAATAAGTGCAAAGTTGTGCAGATTTTGATTTTTCGAATTCGAACATCGAAATCAATTGTGTATAGAAATCAATCAATGTATAAAACGAATCAATCAATCGTAAAGAATCAATCAATCACGCATTTGTTCACAGGCGATAACTCGTTGACAGGTTTTTCTGCAATTTATGCAAAATGTTGACATTTCAACTTTTGACATCTTTGATTTTATTTCACTTTTCGTTTTTTATTTGCAAATAAAATTAATGAAAGCAATTGAAAACGAAAATATTTTTATTATAACCTACGACAAATACGTTCAAAATAAATCTCAAATAAATGCAGCTTGTATTGAAAAGAACGTGTGTGTGCAGTAGTAGCTCCCTGAATAGTAAATATGTTACTTTATATCAGGCACCCATTTATTTATATATTTTTTCGGTTGGTCTGTTTCTTGTGGACATTAAAACTACTGAATCGTTGGTTTTGAAATTTTTATGGTATATGTTGGCAACTCTACTTAAATAAAACCAGCTGATACTAGGACTGTGTGATTAATCGATTAATCAATCAGCAAGCGACTATTTTGTTTTAGCAAGTGATCAATTAGTTCAAGAATCAATAAAATTTTTTCAATTGAGAAGCAAAAGAAAAAAAGATCTTCACTTTTTGTTCTTACCATAAAAATTTTGATTTCAATAATCCCGATTAATCAATCATTAACAATCGATAATTTCCAACAATCACACAGCCCCAGCTGATACTATCGATCAACGAAAGGATTAAGGCTTGAAGTCAGAGTAAAAGCTAAAAGCGATACAATAGGCGATTCGATAGCACAGGGTGGACAAAAAATTAAAGCTATCAGTACTATGGATAATAAATTGATCCTAAATTGATCGATCCTACACTGCGAATTAAAAAAAAAGGTGTTAAATTTTCTCGATATTCGCGGTGTTCCCTGTAGTTAGTAACTAGTGAATCTTTGTGTCTTGAGCCGATCAGCGAAGAGCGCTTAGTGTAATGGTTTTTGGCATAAGACTACTGCCTCTGTCTTTTTTGTTTACATATTTTGGTGAGTTTTATTCAGTATAAAAGCAAACTGTGGTGAAAAGAGTACAGTAAATATGTTTATCTCTCTCTGGCATTCTAGGAAGCTTTAGAAGAAAGCTCACTATGTTATGTAAGCCATAAGAGGCGGGTTACTACATCCATTTTCTTCGCATCAGGCATATGTGTAGGAGATTTTTAAATAATTAAAACATTTTCAATCACATCGAAAAAACTTGTTTAACTTGGTTTTGACTTTTTTTGATCATACATAGCAGATGAACAGCAGATGATAGAAATATCCATGTACTTCCCTTATAGCTCGATACCCTTATTCTAGCGATTTTCCAACTACTTGACTCCGTTCGAAAACTAATTTTCCGGAAGTTCTGCAAAATACTCATAAGCGGCGTCCATCTTTTGAGATTTGGGAAGAGATTTATGAAAAATAGTCCGAAGAAGCCAAATCGAGCGAATACGGTGGATGCGGAAGCAATTGGAACCCTAAATCATTGATTTTTAGCTGTTGTTGCGATGCTATTGTGCGCCGGCGGGTTCTCTTTTTCGCTTCATATGAGGCCGTTTAGCAGCGATGATGACCTTTAATCGCACCAATAATGCACAGTAATAATTCCGTTTTCGAGGTAGTCCACAAAGAGTATACCATGACAATCCCAGAAAACCGATACCATAACCTTTTGGACCCATCGAGGCTCCCTCGGCCGCTTTGGAAAACTCGTGTCGGTTTCAGTCAATTGTGTCGGGCATTGTCTGATGTGTAATAGTGGATCCTGGTTTCATCAACAGTTACCAATCGACGCCCCACTTGCGTTTGTGTTTTTGGTCCGGAGTGAGAATGCGCGGCTCCCAGCGGCAGGATAACTTTTTCATATGCAAAATCTCGCCCAAAATATGGCGTGTGCGTTTAGTTTTAATCTTTGTGACATCTGCTAGCTCGTGCCTGCTTAAATATGAACGGATTACAAGGCACCATAATCTTTAATAACAGAGCATTCTGGCGGTCAAGGAGATTACTTTTCACCTAGTAGATAAACTCATTGGATTTACATGAATAAAAGATACTAATAAAGGATACAATACATTTTTTTTTTTTTAATAAGAATATATCTCATAGAACTATAATAATCTTATTGAATTTCAAATCATTAAAAAAAATAATTACAAGTGAGACGACGTCTTAAAAGAAAATGAAATCCGTAAATTCCAATTAGTCAGATTGATATAATTCGCTAAACAAATGAACCGAATAGTTACATTGTACATAGTTGACAAAAAAAAAAAACCTAAAATGGAAGCCAACTAATGCGCAATAGTAGAACTTATAATTAAAATCTTCTTAACTATTAATTTCGTTTGTATTCTAAATCAATTTCAAATTAATATTTCATGCCCCGCGGAAGTAAAGCCGCCTGCCAATACATTTTGTATTATTTCTGTCATTCTGTTCTGAGAAAAGTTACAATTTTACACAAAAGCCATACACATCCATCATTCATCCATGGATTTATTCATTCATTCATTCATCTATCGAAGTACTCAAATATTGTATCTGAAGTTCGTTTTGCTGTTTCGCAGAAGGTAATGTAAGGCAACAAAGGAAACAAAATTCGAACTATAAAAAACTATAATTGCACAAAAAGTTGTGTGCCACAATTGTAGAAAAGCATGACGACTGTCAAAACGCATTACGCCACGCCTTGCCTCAGCTCAGCTCAACTTGGTACAAATGTTGCAGTACTTGAGAATTTACGTCATTACGTCATGTCGCAAACGTAACGTAACGCAACGCGCGCAAAATATGCAATTAAAAGTACGTTTTCGATGCTTCTCCTTCATTTCCGTCTTAAAATAAAACCGAAGAAGAAGAAGAAAAAGTTTTGCAAACTTTAAGTTCGAAATGTAATTCTTAAATATATATGTGTGTGTGTGTATGTATGCACATTGTATCCATTGTCTAAAAATGTTCAAACAAATTTCAACTCAACTTCTCAATTTTTGTTTTTTTTTTTTTTTTTTGTTTTGGTTGCAATTGCTAACAAACTTCCTTTGTCAAGGACTTGTGTCGCACAACAACAAAACTTTCTACGCTTGTTGATTACGTTATTGCGTGAAAACAAAAACACAAAAACAAAATACTAGAAGAACTGCTGCTGCTGCAGCAACTAAAGCGGTATAAATGTCAAATGTCATCATTATCAACTTTCAATTTGTACGATTTCAAGCGTATTGCAAGACGAAGACAAAAAGGCACTTTACTCATAATTCACATTTCAGTTTTCATTATTTGGCTGCGCGCTGCGGCATTTTTAAATTTAATTGAAAAAAAAAAAATAAACCAAAAACTTCGCTAATAATTTGCTTCAGGAAAGTTTGAAGCTATGAAATTTGAGTCGAAGTGTATTTTGGATTTATACAAGTCGAAGTACTCGGCATTGCTCGGTTGACGCAGCTAAATTCATATTAATTTATAAATATGGCATTTCTGATTTATTTTTCCATTCCATAAATACCAAATTTAGTTGTTATTTTGAAGCGTGACACACCCTTTACTCAATGGATCATAGTTTTCCCGATTCCACAAAGATGTATTCCGCATAGAGATGAGCACGTGACTATATGTTATATTAGATCCCGATTCCGCCAATCGGGTTTTACAATTTTGTTGTCCCAATCCCAAGCATCCCTGACGACATAGACATAATCGCCATCAGGACGCTGATAATGCCTGTCCTGATGTATAGCTCAGAAGCATGGGTCATGACAGAATCGGATAAGTCGGCGTTGGGCTTGTTTGAGAGGAAGACACTTAGAAGAATCTTTGGTCCAATTACGAGCTAAATACTGACATCGACATAGTCAGGAACATTCAATACAAAAAGGCTGTCCTGCGTTGGTCACCTGTGTCGGATGGATGCAGTGGCAAGAAAATTTTATGAGCGAGATAGGACGTTCGCCGCTGCGTTGGGAGAACCAGATCTTGAAAGACATTCGCAAGATCGGTATACCAAATTGGTATCGACTAGCACTAGACTACAATCGCTCGTGCTGCCAAGGCCAACAATCGGCTGTTGTGAAACTTGTATATGATATAATCCCAAAGATCCCGGGTTTATTTATTCTAAACTTCCACATTGGTCCCAACTTTTTTCAACATTTTTATACCCTGTACCCAAAGGGTAAAAGGGTATATTAAGTTTGTGCGAATGTATGTAACAGGCAGAGGAGGCAAGATAGACCCTATAAAGTATATATATTCTTGATAAGCATTAGAAGGAGATTCGAACTAGCTATGTCTGTCCGTCCGTCCGTCTGTCTGTCTGTCTGTCCGTCTGTCCTGTTGTCTGCCGTAAAAGAGATTATCTCGGAGACTATAAGAGATTGGGCCACCATATTTGAAACTTAGACTCTCCTGAGCAGTCAACTGGTCACTTACAAACGGTTCTTCTCTAGACCCATTATAAGGGGGTACCCCCATACAAATGTACCCCAAAATTTTAGGTTTTTGCATAAAAAGTCATTGTTTTTTATTCTAGGAAGTTCAAAGTTAGTATAAATTATGTCTATTATAGTCCCACTAAAATATCCCAATATGGGTAGGACCAACAAAATTTTAGGTATAGCCCCATACAAATTTACCCAATTTTTCAAGACCTTACTTAAGGTACATAAAGATTGGGAGGGTATCTTGCAGTCGAGCATACTCGACTTCAGCGTTCTTTCTTGTTTTAAATATTTTACGAACACATTATATGTATCCCATACTCAAAGGGAATATAATCTTGATCAGCAAGAAAAACTGTACCGAAACAACTACGTCTGTCTACCGTATGAAACCGAATATCTCGAAGAGTTCCATAGATGCAATTATCAAAATTAAAGCATTGATTCTGTAGAACCCTCTGGAGGATATTAAACAACATCACATACATCCCCATTTTAAGAAATATCATCTACAAAGCCTATCCAAACTGTTTGAATTTTCGTATAAACGCTTAACCTGGCAACACCAAATTCGGTATGGATGACAATCGATGATCGATGACAATCTAATGAAATTGTTTTAATCTGGGTTAAATCGCACAATTCTTTTACTCCAACCTTTAGACACTTTTTTTTTAGCATGTACCCAAGGGATGAAAGGGTATACTAAGTTTGTGCAAATGTATGTAATTGGCTGAAGGAGACATGATGGATTGAAAGGAGAGTGACTCTATCTATTGATCTATGTCCGTCCATCTGTTCGTCCCTCTGATTGTTTGTTTGTCCTGCAGTTTGCCATATGGAACTGACTATCTCAAAAACTCTGAGAGTTACAGTCAGGCTTTTCAAATGAAAAGGTTCGTGCTCCGACAATTGCAAAACGATTTTTATACCTGTTACACTAGTGTAAACAGGTATATTCAGTTTGTCGGAAAGTTTGTAACGCATTAAAGGAGGCATCGTAGACCCTATAAAGTATATATATTCTTGATCACCTCGACGAGACGAATCGATTTAGCCATGTCCGTCTGTCTGTCCGTCTGTCCGTCTGTCCGTCCGTCCGTCTGTCCGTCTGTCCGTCTGTCTGTGTGTTGCTGCGCGGTTTATTCGCTCATTTTTAAAGATATTGGGCTGAAATTTTAAACTTAAGCTTTTCTAGGTCCTGTGTAGTTTCTATGTTAAAATCAATGTGCCACGCCCACTTTTAGATATGGCTCCCATAGAAAAGAATAACATTTTGTCAAGTTCTTATAAGAAATAAATTTATTTATAAAGCAAATGGCTTCAAATATGGTACAAATGCTTCGTATATTAAGCCAAATCTTCAGTTTAAAATTGGTCTAAATCGGACCGCGAATTCCTAAATTTTTAAGAATATATTTAATTTGTTTAGTATTTTGAAATAAAATTTAATACAAATGCTGCACACGAAGGTCTATCCACGTCAAATGTTGTGTAACAGGTATATGAGCTTCGGTCCAACCGAAGCTAACTTTTTTTCTTGTTTTTTTGTTTTTTTAATCGGTTTCACTTGACCGACTTATTTTTATTGGTATGTTCGATAATCGATACCTGTGGATCTATTTATTTATTTAAAACCATTAAATCCTTCAGCAATAAATTTTCATTGCATTTTAAAATGTAAGTATAAAATTTTGCTAAAAAATTATTTGAAAAGTAAATGACAATTTAATAAAACAGATAAGCCGATACCTAATAATATCGATAATGAAAAGTTTCGAATTTCGTAGCGCCATAAAATGAAATCACGTAATTTGCTTGAAAAAGTAAAACGAAAAAGTAAGTGAAAATGGCAGCCTGGCTGATAGAGCCATCATCTTCAAAAGGTTTTGCTAAATTAATCATACGTGTATTGCTTATGTGGGCCCACGCCATCACGTCCAAATTGGTCGAGTTTTTTGAGAGAGTATCGCACAACAATTGATTTTAATTTATATTTGATCTGAACAGTTCTTTCAAAAAAATTAATTTTAATTTTTGTTTGCTCATGTTTATAGATGGCATCATTCTATATGAATCACCGAAAATGAGAAAATCAATTTCTTAGAAAGTAAAGTCACTTTTATTTGTCCATGTCATATATAGATTGGGTTTTTCGTCTTTCGATCTTTAAGACTTAAGCATTACATAATTTTCCTGTAGCACGAATTTAATGATGATCTTTTGGTATTTTTTAGTACGATACTTGTAGCGGAAATAACTCCAAGTTTTCCATTATCAATCAAAACAAGTTAATTCATATAATATTTATCAAAATATATATTTTTTTTATTTTAATTGATCTTCCTTTTTTAAAAATTTTGGTCATCTGTAAACATTTTAAATTTGTACAGAATATCATTTTCTATCGAGTTGGCTTAAGTGTTCTTTTCTTAGTTCTTAAAAAGTCCAAAGAAAAGCTAAAATTTGTTTAACTAAAAACACAAAAAATAAAAAAAACCCTCCAATTCTTTCAAGCATTACATTTACCAAACTTTTTAATGTCTTAAGGCATTCGTGTTCAACTTTTTTTTTTTGTTTTTCTAAACTCAACATTTTATAGGACTGCAGCTGTTGTATACCAAAATTTGAATTGCATGCAGCGCACGTTACGAAACTCGAACAACTTTTTGTAATGAACTTTACAATTAGTTTGCGAATTGCATTGCAAAAGAAATCGTATCCTAAAGCATTATGAAAAGCAATAAATGAAAAGAACAACAACAACAACAACAAAAATGACCAATCATATTGCATGGCACAAAGAAAATGGCGGCATAATTAATTGACTGGCCCTAGGCGATGCATATGATATGTACGATTCTTTGTACGTAGTATATGAATATTTATACTTGCACACATTCCAAACGGTGTAAGCTGCTTTATGCATATTAAAATTTTTATTAATTGTTCTCATTTTGATGTCAATTTTATTTAACTTGGAGAATATTTAATTTGTTTCGTTCGCACAGCTCCTTCTTTTTTAATAAAAAATATATAGTAATTTAGCTTTAATAAGGGTTTTGTACATGCTAAAAGAATCGATTGGATAATATGAGTTGATTTGGTCAACAACATTTAGGAATAATGCAAAATTAAGTCAAAAAAGGCACAGAATTGCAGATCATTATTTTTAACAAAGAGCACCGCTTGTGCAATTTTACTTTATTGCACTATTGCAAGACCTTGAGTATATTTTAAATATGGCATCACATAATTTATGATGTTCACGAGGTCTAGCATGAGTGCATAAAAGCATAAGTGCAAACTATTGCAACAACAACTTACACAGAACAAAAAGGTTTCTGTGTTAATTCTTGTTGCAATCGTTTGCACTTATGCTTTTATGCACTCATGCTAGACCTCTTGAACAGCACAATTTTGTTTTCACAAAGTGAGCCGCTTGTGCAATTTTACTTTATTGCACTATTGCAAGATATCCTAAATATGGCATAATATCATTATTAAAAGTTGACGTAAAATCTACATTTAGTTTTTTTTTTTTTTTCTAAATATCTTGTTACCCACTTGTGTGAAGAGTATCAATGTTTCGTTTACATCAAAGTTTACGTTGCTTTTTTTCATTAATTTAAAGTGCACTCAATACTTGCTGTTGCATCCAATTTGTATACTGCTGCTTCATTTTTTCTTGCAACACACAAATGCAACA
The DNA here is from genome assembly GCA_018903435.1 of Leucophenga varia. Classification (NCBI taxonomy): domain Eukaryota; kingdom Metazoa; phylum Arthropoda; class Insecta; order Diptera; family Drosophilidae; genus Leucophenga; species Leucophenga varia. The sequence goes on from JAEIFJ010002772.1 coordinate 19,198, forward strand.
GTTTAACTCAACTCAATCAATTACGAGCGACGCACATAGGAACTGTAAAGCGCACCAGACACATGCATTTCAATTAAAACTTCATTTCATTAAAAAAGCTTCGTGGAAAAAAATATATAAAAACACAAAAACAACAGCATACGAATCGGCTTAAACGAAATTTTCACACACTTTACATGCGCAAAAAAATATGTTGCTTGTGTAACTTTATAGGGCAGGGCTGCAAAACACTAAAAAAAATTGGCAACGATTCGGTTCGCAATGACTTTGAATGTGTTTTAAATCAGAATCGTACCACGGTACGTTTCGGTTCCAGTAAAAACAAAATATCATATAAAATTCAAATAAAACTAAGTAGGGTGTTCACTTGAACTTTGAAATTCATACCTCCCTCGTTTTTTGACAAAATTCTCTGCAAAACTAGAGATGTGTAATAATTTCGTACTCTTAAGCGCTTTCAATTGTCTTATGTCAAAAACCTTATTCTAAGCGCTGATTCACTGATTCACTAATTCAAACGTGACGTTAGTTTTCTTCTTGAAGCTTATACGGCGAAGTTTGAGCAACATTTTTTTGAGGTCAAGAAGCTGGCCAATGATCGAGTCGAGACAAATTGTTAGAAACAATATGGATCCTTTTACGTTTGTCTCTGAAAGATTATTCTTGGCGTCGTATCATATTTTGCCATAGTCACAAGCAAACTCTTTGTTGAACAAAATTCGACATTGTCACAATCTTAAATATAAAGTTCCTTTATAAGCAAAGTATTCGTGAACCGGTTCGAAGTGCTCAATTTGTCGCTCACATAATTCGGTTTCTGCTAAAAGTCCAGTTTCTTTCAGATAAGCTGATTCGGTTCACAGTTCGGAGTAAATATTCAAAAGGTACTGCGGTTCAGTTCAAAACCACTTTGTAGCCCTGCTTTATACTTTATTCATTTAATAAAATGAGTAATTAATAAAAATGGAAAGAAAAAATATTTTCACGTCAATTCAAGGATATGTAACAAACTCTTTAACAAAATTAAAGAACTCAATTTATGTAGGCTACAAATTATGTAAATACGAAAAAGAAAATATAAAAAGCGCAAAAGCAACATTCGATTATTTTAAATTGAACGGTAGCTATACTACTGTCTGCAAATATTTATAGAACCTACCATTGGATATATTCTTTCACTCTCTCTCTGTATCTATCTATCCCGTATTTATCCTTTATATGTACGTATTTATACTTTTTTACTTATGCATCTCACTGCGATTTCATGATATCGCTTTGTGGCTTGGTCTACGCTTAATTTAAATTCAAAATTAAAGTACTCATATAACTGTCGTTTTTTAAGGGCACTGTAAATTTTTTTGATCCCTTGTCACCAATTTGGCTTTTATGTTAAAAACGGAAATGAGAGATCGGCGATCAGGGACGTTAGAGCAGTAGTCCCCCGGGGAAGTGTTCTTGTTCCGTTCCTATACACCCTATATAACATACTGCAGACATGTCAACGATTTCTGATACCAGGCTACTAACTGTCACATACGCCGAGGGCACGGCCTTCTTAGCTAGTGACATCTCTCCTCAAACTGACACGTATATCCTTCAAATGCAGCTGGATAAAAGATGGAATTTAATGGTTAACCCGAAGAAATCTACGCAAACAACTTTTTCCTTAAGAATAGGATGTTGCCCTCCGGTTCAACTGGATGGTTTACCTTTCCCAAACAACTACTTAGGTCTGGAGCTCGATAGAAGATTGACATGGAGACCTCATATTATCAATAAGAGAAAACAATAGAATGCTAGCTTGAAAAATACCTATGGCTTCTGGGCAAAGATCCAACCTGAGGCTACGCGAAATCTTGAAATCTTTAATAAAGTTTCACATTGTTTTCTTTTTTTTTTTTTTTTTTTTCATAGTTCATTTCAAAAACATTTTTATTGTAGTCGTAGCACTGTGCGATCAATTAAATTTGTTGTTGTTGTTAAGCTCCCGTTGGACTCTTTTTTAAAATTAGCGACATGTAAAAAATGTATATAACATTCTGACACGCAACATTATTTTTTTTGGTTTTTTTTTTCAACATTTTGCTTTAACGTTGTTGTTGGTGTTCTTATCTAAGATTTAATTTGAGATAAAACGCACGAAACAATAAAACAATTTCGACGCATTAAAAAGTTAAAAAGCTGGTTTCTATTTAACGGACTACAAAGCAACAACAACAACAACAATAAAAAGTAAAAAATTATAAAAAAAAAAGAAATGTTGGGTTTTATACGAATTCAAAAATTAAATTACCCAATTAAGTACCAAGTTGACCAAGGCGTTATAAAAATATATTTTTTTTTTTGTATGTGAGATAACTTTGATTAAATATTTAAAAACGTAAACGTAACAGAAAATCTTTTATAAGCTTAAATTTACATAATTTAAATAACGGTGTCATGCTTACGTTACATAAACGTAATAAAAACTTTGATTATGCAAAAAATGTAACGTTTAAAAAAAGGAGCTTCGATTACGTAAAATGAAAATTAAAAACTTTTTACATTGCGTATACGTAATATTATATTCGCACTTATACGTAACGCGTATTGCGTATACGTAATGGACGAAATGAAAATATTTATAACGTTTAACTTTTATGTAAAATCTGGACGTTAAATTAGAAAAAGTTTTTTACATTACGTAATATTATATTTGTACGTATACGTAATGCGCATTGCGTATACGTAATGGACGAAATGAAAATATTTATAACGTTTAACTTTTATTTAAAATTTGGACGTAAAATTAGAAATAGTTTTTCACATTACGTATACGTAATATTATATTCGTACGTATACGTAACGAGTATGGCGTATACGTAATGTATAGAAGAAAAATATTTAAAACGTTTAATTTTTATTTAAAATCTGGAAGTAAAATTAGAATAACTTCTTTACATTGCGTGTACGTAATATTATATTTGTACATAGACGTAACGCGTATTACGTATACGTAATGAGCAAAACGAAAATATTTTTTTTTTCAAAATTTTTTAACATCAAAAAAGTTGAGAGATTTGACAAAAAAAAAATGAATTTGCCTGGAACCGAACCGGACTGGACCGAACCTTGGTCCGATTTAAATCAAGTTCGTAAACCAAATCAGCGATTCAAAATTATCTCGATTCGCTGAACCGAACTGCTGCCAATAATATAACGTAAACGCATTATAACGTATCCATACGTTTTATAACGTATACGTACTATAACGAATACGTATTATACCGTAAACGTATACGTATTATAACGTAAACGTATACGTATTATAACGTAAACGTATACGTATTATAACGTATACGTATTATAACGTATACGTATTATAACGTATACGTATTATAACGTACACGTATTATAACGTACACGTATTATAACGTATACGCATATGTATTATAACGTATACGTATTTTAATGTATACGTATACGTGAACAGCCATTGCCGAGACTTTGTAAGTCTCAATCTCTGACACTGACTCGGTCATGAGAGACTGTTGCATACTGATCTACGTGGGTCAATTTCTGACCAACTTGTGTGGATTAACCACTACCGACTCATGTGGGACAATTATTGACTGACCTAGGTATAGACGGACTCTTATGCTACAATTGCTGACAAGCTTATCGTCGGAAAAATGATTAAATTAGTCTTAACCCAGTTTTTTGAAAGGTTTACCGCTAGTCTTGAGATTTCTTAAACCTTTGTAGCAGGGGCATATCCTGTCTAGAGTTAGGCAGACTGTATACATTTTTCTAAAAAAGAGTCACTTTGGGCATTGGGTCGATTTTGTAAAAGCGCTGTCTTGTCAGTGACTTACCCGAATAGACTGAGCTGAACCAGTACTGCTGAGATGTATTACATAAATGAACTTAAAAAAATCTGAATCTTTCATGAATCTTTCGTTTGAAAAGTTGTCGTTATTTAATTTTCAAACGAAGAAAAGAAATCAATTAAATTACGCTGTCATAATGTAGCTAACATTTTTCATTTATAATCTTTTCATTTACCTAATTTATAAACACTTATATACACACTCAAATGGATGCTTTTCAAAATGCGTGTACAACTCTTCAAAAGTGTTTACAGACACATTTCAATTGTAATAAAAATATAAAAAAAAATGATGACCCTTTACAAAACCTTTTTTTTTTAATTCAAATATTTTTTCAACAGAATTTCAGCATATTTATACCCGTCACATATAGTGTGAACGGGTATTATCATTTTTGTCCGAAAGTTTGCAACGCATGGAAAGAGACATCGGAGACCCTATAAAGTATATATATTCTTGGTCAGCTCGATGAGACGAATCGATTTAGCCATGTCCGTCTGTCTGTCCGTCTGTCCGTCTGTCCGTCTGTCTGTCTGTCCGTCTGTCTGTCTGTCCGTCTGTCTGTTGCGATGGCTGTTACTCGAAAAGTTTTAAAGATATTGACCTGAAATTCGAAACTTAAGCTTTTTGTGCTCCTAGTTAGTTTGTATACCAGAACCAAGGTGCCACGCCCATTTTTAGGTATAGCTCCCATACAAACTTACCGTTTTTTTCCGATTTTTTGTATAAAAATTGTAATTATTTATGAATGTATTCGCTCCCAATTGTGTAAAAACATTTCTTTTGTCATCCAGTGTCAAAACCAAAATGCCACGCCCTCTTTTAGGCATAGCCTCCATATAAACTTTCCATTTTTTCCGATTTTTCCGATTTTTTGTAAAAAAATACTAATTATTTATGCATATATTCACTCCAATTTGGCTAAAAACATTCTAATGTCATCCAATGTCAAATCAGATGTGCCACGCCCATTTTTTGGTATAGCCCCCATACAAACTTTCGGACCATTTTCGATTTTTTTGTATGAAAATGGTTATTATTTATTCATGTATTTACTCCATATTGGGTAAAAACTCTTCCAATATCATGGTGCCACGCCCATTTTCAGGTGTTTCTTGCATTCAACCTTACCGGCCATTTCCAGATATATTCGAGAAATATGTTGTTATACATATCTGTATTTTTAGCTCAAAATTTGAACTTAATATTGTGTGTAAACTTGGGTGACCACTGATGATTACACATAAACTCTTTAAAGATTCGTGTGACGGGTATTTAAGCTTCGGTTCTACCGAAGTTAACGTTTTTTCTTGTTTTGATATATTTTTGGGAAATACTCGTGCATACATAATTTGAAAAAAAAAAGTTTTTTAAATAAAAACAAATAAATATTGCATTTCAAAATATTTAATAATGGCTTATTTGGTACTTTTCATTAAATGTTTTCGCTTGAAATATTTTTTTTAAATAAAATGCTTTTGTCGAATATCAAATGTAAATGGAGAAAAAAAAAATATGATGGAAAAATTGTGTAAAGCATTGAAGTGTGCTGCAAACTTTTTTTTGCAAACAATAAAGGCGTGAATATAAATTTAAATTAATGAATGTAAACTTCAAAAATGTTTAAACAAAAATGAAAAAAAAAGAATTTCTTGATAATAATAATAAATTTGCTGCTTATACTCAAAGCAATCATCAACGCTTCAATAGCGAATGCTGACTTTGAATTATGACGCCAAGGGAAAAGTGCCAAATTAAAATTATACTCATGGGTCGCGAATGAATGAATGAAAGAAAGAGTATATTTTGTGTGAGATGAGCATTGTAAAGGACTTCAATTTTTTCTTCAAACATTATGAATGGTGTTGGCATTTAAGAAGAAAACAAGAATTGTATATTTCATATTCAGTAGCACAACAAATTGAGCTGAAAACATTAAATATAAAGATTTCTTGGAATTCTTGAAATTCTAAATTATCAAAACTTTTGTTACACGTTTTCTTAGATTTTTTTTTCCATTCTTTTTTTTTTTTTAAAAAGTTTGAAGTTGCTAAATAATAAATCTATATACATAAACTGATTTATTTTTCAATAAAATTATTCGGGTTTACTGCTTTTATTTAGTGCATAACTATAAAATTAGTATGTGATTATGTTGCCTTTATCGAACAATTGATTTTATGTAGTGAAAGGGTAAACCTATTGGGTAGCTTATTGAAAATTACTTGCCAAACAATAGAAAATTTAAAAAAAAAAAAACGAAAAATATGTTAATTTCGGCAGAACCGAAGCTCAAATATACTTCACATGAAACTTCAAACTATTCAGTGACATAAATAATTTATCGCAAAGGTTCTGGGGAGAGTCAATGGTCAGTTAGAATGCAAAGTATTTAAATAATTTTATTGAAATAAGCAGGAACTGTATTTGTATGGGTTCTATATGATATAGTGTACCAATTCTAAACATAAGAAGGCATTGGAATTTTTTTTCTCCTAATTTGTAATAAATTTGTACATTCATAAATTAAAAACATTTTCATATAAAAACTTAAAAATGTGGGTTAGATTTGTATGAGAGGTATACCTAAGAGTGAGCAAGGTACTCTCGTTCCGATAAATGATATAAACGTTGTCGAGAGAAGCTTACGTTGCTATTTTTGTTTAATATCTTTTAAACTAAACAAATAAAATCTGAGCAAAAAAAAACAAGGAAAAAACGTTAACTTCGGTAGATCCGAAGCTTATATACCCGTCACACGTATTTTTAAATTGTTAATTGACGGGGTTAATGGTCCAATACAACTCACGTTGTGAGGGGCCTATGTCAAAAAAATGGGCGTGGCATATTCGATTTGATATTGGATGATATAAAAAGTGTTTTTACCCAGTTTGGAGTCAAAACATTACTAAAAAATAACCATTTTCATACAAACATTCGAAAATGGGCGGTAGTTTTGTATGTGAAAATGGGTGTGGCACCTTGCTTTTGATATTGGATGATATTATTTGTGTTTTTAAATAATTCGGATTGAAAAATTCCTAAAAAATAGCCAAAATGGGCGGTTATTTTGTATGGGGGATATATCTAAAAATGGGCGTGGCACATAAGATTTAACATTGGATGACTGTAGAAGTGTTTTTACCCAATTTAGAGTGAATATATGCATAAATAATACATATTTTCATACAAAAAATCAAAAAAAACGGTAAGTTTGTATGGGGGCTATAACTAAAAATGGGCGTGGCATATTCATATTCAAACTTGACCTGGTCGTTGCCGAGAAAGCTTAAGTTAAGTAAATTGTGTTGAAATAAACAGACAGACAGACGGACATGGCTATATCGATTAGTCTCATCGAGCTGATCAATAATATATATAGTTTATGGAGTCTCCGATGCCTCCTTTAATGCGTTACAAACTTTCCGACAAACTGATAATACCCTTCACACTATGTGTAGCGGGTAAAAAAAAAATTTCTATGTCTTCTATGATCGTGGAAACCATCATACCAATGGGTCCCAAGCTGGTTTCATTTGAAAGGTGATGATTCAAGTACATTAAATTTTATCATACAAAAATGTTTTGCTTTTTTGTCGTTATTATTATACTAGCCCCAACATATTGTGACTCCGCTGCAATCAAAAAAAACTTAAAAAAAACATATGACAGGTATTTTTTAGTACTGTTTTGTAAGTTAATACCAGCCCCAAAATATGAATGGATCGCTGCACAAAAAAATGGTATTTTTTAGTATGTGTTCTTACTAGCCAAAACATATTTTTGTTTCGCTGCAATCAAAAAAAAAAAATACCATCGAAAAGTACTGTAATTGCAAAAAAACAGCAGATGCGAAACGGAGAATAGCCGAAACGCTCGTACAACTTAGTAGAACACGTCGAGTTTCCGCTAGTTAAGCTTAAAAACTGAAAATTTTTAAATTTTTTTATAACTTTTTTTTTAATCTGCACAAAATTTTATTAATTTAAAATTAATAACCCAGCGGGAAAGTCATCGATGACATACCGACGACAGCCCCATACAAGTAGTTGGTGACATTTTCATACAAGTGTTGCATTTGTCTTGGATGACATGTCTTGCATGACTTCTTTGGATGACAAGTCTTACAAGACGTCTTGTGTGTTTGTCATGGGTGTGTCATTTATCGCTTTTCTTTATAAAGTTTTTGAACAAAAATAAAAATAAATTTAGAGACAAAATTAATTACACAAATCAGCAGAATACATGTTTCTTGATTATTGTCGTTTGAACACCTAAAAATAAAATGTGACAAGTGTTATACAGTGTTATACAATTGAATATGATCGTGTAAACCAGGCATAAAGTAAACAGCGTTCAGCCACGCAAATAATTTGATAAAATTTTTACAATTTTCATTTGCATTTCCACTTTTTCCTAAATATTCCATTTCTTCATTTTCAATATGATGTAAAAATTCTAAAATTTGATCCAAAATATTTGCATGTAACTTAGTAACTAAGCAAATTATGTTTTGTAGGGTATACATATATTGTATATTAAGCAAAAAACTTTGCTATGTCACAACAGCTAGCCATGTTTTCTGAAAGTTTTTTTTTTTTTTGTAAACGCAAAGTTAACCAAAAAACCAAACTCGAACTGTTGTAGCTGATGCCCAAAACCACGACAAACATGAACAGTTTTCTTTATAGAATTACTTCCGGCGCAGTAATTTTTCCAAGCGAGCGCATCCTTAAGTGAGGGAATAAATATATATACGAGTATATAATGAAATGAACGAAAAAATTATATAGATATATGCGATACATTTAAATGTATTAGATACTTATGTATGTAGTATCTGTGCCAGAGTCTTATATAAATATATCACCATATATATTTTTTTCTGTGTGCATTTCTTGTATTGCTAACAACAAAATTCGTTTGTGGTCGTCTTGGTTTATTCATTGATGCCTTTGCTAATTTAAAAAAAAAAAAAAAAAACACTCTACACTCGTTTTCAATTTTCATTTCATTTTCAATCGAATAGAAATGCACAGTAGACATGTATGGACAGACTGACAGATATACAGATAGGATATGGATAAGGAACAAATGACAGAAAACCACATTGAAGCAAACTACGAAGCTTGAGTGACAACAACAGCAGCAGTAGCAGCTACAGCTTCCGAATCTCTAACAGAGAACCAGCAGTGGCAGCAACATTTTTCCATTAACTCAGTCTTCTCTGGTATGAATGTCGCTGTAACTATGCTACTACACAACCTTTGAAGGTGAATGAATTGTATATGCTTCGTTAAAATTGTAAACATACTTCTAGCCATGTCGACTTGAAGCTTGTTTGCACACGCCGATGTGCGTCTAAGTGGCTTGAATGTGGCAAAGAGCAGAGCATTCTGAGTAGATAGAAAAAAAAAGCATAGAACACAAAACCTGGTAGCACCCATTTACTGTAAACGCACTCAAGCACACCTTCACATACATGCATGTAACGCGATGTCTTAACAGTTCTGTGTAATATTTTATATAAAGCAGCGGCCATCTTGTTTAATAGTGTCCGCAAACGCCAGAAAGTGTGCTACAAAAAAAAAGAAATTCTAACAAAAAGTAGCACTACAGTTTTTGGCTTCTGCTTCATTTTGCTTGTAGTATTTTATGTTTTTTTTTTTTTTTTTTTTGGTCGCCATTACTACATTTGATGATTAATTACACTTAATTGTTATTTACAGCCCTGCATACGCCTATCTGTACATCTTTTTTTAGCGTCACTGCGCTATTAAAAGATTTGTCTCTGCGCATACAGAGAAAAAATTTTTTTGTTTGAAATCAGATAACCAGCGAAATTACTGGCATGCTTTGCTCGCGTTTTTGTCCTTTATTTTTATCTTCTATTTGGGTCCAAATTTTGGAAAAAAAAATTCGTCAAAAAATTTATATTATTCTGAAACCTCTTGAACACTCCTAATATATATATATATATATAAATATATATTTTAGTTTCAAGACTCACGTAGGTCCCTGGTCAAAACTTTACTGAAATCTAAAACACAACAACAAAAAAAAAAATGGTCAGAAAATCTATTTTGGGTCCACCTATAGGTCCCAGGTCAAAAATTTAAAATCCCTTGAGTATCCCTTGAAATATTTTTAACAATATTTCAAATGCGTTTTAAGTCTCCACATCTATTCAATCCAAAGATATGGCTTTTTCCGGTTTCAAGAACCCCATTAAGCCCTCGGTCCCTGCACCTTCCCTGCAATTTTATGTTATGGAGTAACAATCAAAATGTATACTTCTTTTTATATATATAGAATTATGATCTTCCTGGAGTATAGACCACGATTTTGTTTAGCTACAATTTTTTTGCAAAGCCCACTTCATTCCATCACGTCATGTTTTTAAATAACTTCAACAATTTTCAATGTTATTAAAAGTAGCGTGTTAATCCGCACTGATCCGTGTTGATCTGTACTGATCCGTGTTGATCCGTGTTGATCCGTACTGATCCGTGTTGATCCGTACTGATTCGTACTAATTGAAATAATTTTTTTTTTTATCACAATTTTTTTTTTACGCAATCTGTCCTTTAGGACAATCAACAAATGTTTAATCAAAAACATTGACTTTAAATCAATTAACATCAAAGCGGGGTGTTGGGGTGGTGGAAATTGGGGAGGGGTTGGTGGGGTCGTGGGAGGAGTTCAACTTATTTGATAAGGCAAATCCAGCGCGTGGTCTCTACGTAGACTGCGGGTGACAGCGCTGTTGTTCAACAAGTTTATGGCAAGGGGGTTGGTGCGCCTGTCCAGTCTCTCTAGGTAGGCTTTGGCAAACCTGAGGTTTTTTCTGATGAATCCAAGGGACTCCGAGCTCATTGTGCATATCCCTATTCGTATGGAACGGATGCGCATTGGAGATTGTGTGGAGTACTTTGTTTTGAAATTTCTGGATCAATTCACAGTTTGGCAGTGCCCCAGATCGAGATTCCATATGTCCAAATGGACTTCAGCATGACCTCATAAATAAGAAAGTTTACGCGTAGCCTCATGGTGGATCTTTTTCCCAGAAGCCATAGGTATTTTTTTCAACCTAGCATTCAACTGAATTTTCTGATTGATGAAGTCAACCATGTCAACCTATCGAGCTCCAGAACTAGGTACTTAACAGTGTCACTGGTTGGAATAGGTGAACCATCCAGTGGAACCTCCTCTTCTTAAGGAAAAGTTGTTTGCATGTATTTCTACGGGTTAACCATTATATTCCATCTTTTTAGCCAGGAATTTAGCGTATCCAGCTGCATTTGAAGGATATCAGTGGCAGTTTGTCGGCGTATATGGCAGTTAACAGCCTGGTATTAGGAATTGTTGGCATGTCAGCAGTATATAGGATGTATAAGAACGGACCCAGAACACTTCCCTGGGGGACTCCTGCTCTAACGTCTCTAATGGACAATTTCTCATCTCCGCTTTTAACATAAAATTTTCTGCACACAATTTATGAACTGAGCAGCTAATAGAACGGGGCAGGTAGTGCGGTCTTTATCTTATATAGCAATGTGCCAGACCCTGTCGAAGGCTTGCTTAACGTCGAGAAAGTCTACCGTGCAATACTTATTCTTCTCAAATGTTCAATGTGACAAATAAGATTTCAGACCGGTTTCTAGAAAGCATAAATATTTTTTTATATTTTGATGTTTTTATTTGAAATATTCTCCACCCAATACGTTTGTTATACCTACTCAACATTTAAACAAATGCCTCATTTTGCGAATTGGCTTGAATAATCGGAATGTTGTCATTACATCATTTCAACTTCAGTTTCAATTTCGCAAACAAATGGAAATCAATTTTTTTTAATGTAAAATATCAACCAAATATTTTAAAATTGTGACTGATTGTAGAGAAAGATACTAGCTTTGCAAAACACCTTCGAACACAAAGATGGCGCTCTTGGTAGCTCAAATATGGTTCGTGTCTTAGATATTATTTAGCACACAGTTTGCAGATCGTTACAAATGTAGTTGCATGCTACTTTCACATCAATTATACAGCGCTGGACGCATTCTAATTGAATCTTGAAAATTGCACATAATTTTAAGACGAGTACATATATTATTATTATTGTTTTAGCGTTATAAACATTAAAAAGTATCTTAAAGTGAAAAAAAAAAGAATATATCAAAAAATCAGTAATTTTTTTTTCTGTGTGCTTTTTTATATTTTTTTTTTTTTTTTTTTTGAATCTTCAAGTTTTTTTTACTTGCTCAGAATTTAATTGAAATGGTTTTCTTTATGTTTCGTAATTTGACTATTAGGCATCTCGTTTTTTTTTTTTTTTTTTTTTTTTTTGCCCCTTAGCGCTTGATTTCCATTAGCACAGCTTCAAACTCAACGTTTCAGTGCAGTTCTATAAATATTATTTTACTTTACTCATTACTGTCTGGCTCATTTGCAGGCCGGTACTGCAAATAGGCCACAAAATTAGAGTAATTTATGCAACCGATTAGCGCGGGTCGCTAACAATTTTTTGTGTTTTTCATGTTTTTTTTTTTTTTTGTTCTTTAATTTTAAGCAGAATTTTTTTGATCAAACTTTTGATCAATATCAAACAACAGAAATATTATCGTAATTTGTATCTTTAAGATACTTATTCAATTATTTAAATCTAGCTAAACTGTACTAGAAAAATAAAATATTTTATTTCTTTATTTTTCTAAAATTTTTATTTACTTAGTTTATATCTTTTCGATAAAATTGCAATTTGTGTCTTTTTATTTTTCTATCTTTTAAATATCTCAACTAAAGTTTTATTGACATTTTGTGGCTGTGGTTGTATTGGTCATATAAATATGTGTATCTATGTCCTTTTTTTTTGTCATTTTCTCTTGATAAAACTGATGTCACGTAATCTCAAAACAAAAAAGAAAAATATATAGCACAATCATTCAACATGAATTTAAAGTAACAACCACAACAAGTATAAAACAACAACAATTTTAAAATTCTTTTATAAAAATAACAAAAACAACAACAAGTACAGCAACAGCAACAACCACAAAAGCAAACTAACAAATGTCAGTTTAGTTGTTCACAGCATGTATCTGAGATATTTAAACAATTTTATATTCATACAAACAAAAAGGCTGTCCCTAGTTATGCATTTCGGAAATATGCTTTGCAAATTTAATCTTTTATATTGAAATCGAAAACATTTTAATTTGATTCCAGCGAAATTTAATTCTATCGAACTTCGACTAAATTTATATTTTATCGCTAAATTTATTCCAAGAAATGTGTTGAAAAATGAAGTACAAATAACGAAGATAATAATTTGAAAGAGCTCAATTGCATTCCAATGAATTCGATTTTGTAAAATATATTTTAACTGATGTACTTTTCACCTTGCCTTATATTTTTCTGTTTTCTACTACTTCCAAGAAATCTAACCTGTAACGAAACCAATAAGGAATCCCAAAATATATTTGGAAGAAATGTGTAAGAGATTTGAAAACTCCAGCATTATTGCTCCAGCATTGCTTCTCTTTAGTGGCTAAATATAAATTGTTCAAAAAATTTGGGTTCAAATTTTGGAAATCCCCTAAACACGACTAAGCCCCGGGTCAAAATTTTCTAAAAAACCCGTCTAAGTGCTCACCTGTAATAAAAAAAAATTGGTCAAAAAATCTATTTTGGGTCCACATATGGGTTCCAGGTCCAAATTCCGGAAATCCCTTGAACACCTTGAACGCTAAAAATGTTTTTTATCCAACTTTCAAATAAGCCCTGTTTCAATGCTCTACGTCTATTCATTCCAAAGATATGCCTTTTCCGGTTTCAAGGCCCCCATTAAGCGCCAGGTCAAAGTTTTCAAAATCCCGTCTTGTTGCTCACCTGAATTCTAAAAACACACAAAAATAAATAAATTGTTTAAGGTATTTTCGTTCCAAATATTTGGCTTTTACAATTTCAATGCCCCATTAGGCCCCGGGTCAAAATTTTCCCAAATATATAAACCTTCCTCTTCAATCACTCTATCTTTTAAAAAAAAACCGCATCAAAATCCGTTGCATAATTTTAAAGAGTTAAGCATACAAAGGGACAGACGATTGAAGAAAGTTTTTTGTTTATTTTTTTACAACTTGTGTTAGATTATTCAAGTTTTAGTAAGCAACCCTAATTTTTTTGAAAATGAAACATAGCCTATGAATGTCACTCGGGAATAGTGTAGCTTGCCAACGGTGAAAGAATTTTTAAATCGGTCCAGTAATTTCGGAGCCTATTCATTACAAACAAACAAACAAACAAAAAATCAAACCTCTCCTCTTTATAATATTATATATATACTCGTATATAGTATAGATGAGTACGAAAGAAATGCCAGATTTTCTCTATTTACTCAATTTCATATGTAGTTTTGCAAGTGTAAAGATGATAGAATATTTTTTTTGTTTTCCTCTTGTGTTGTTTTTCTTTTCACTTCGACCAATGCAGCACGACTGCCGTTGGAACCAAACCTGAGAGAAAAAAAAGCTCTTGCCACTACCTTTAGTGTATTTACATCAAAACTCTTAGATTTCAGTGTCACCCCTGTATACGAATTTATTTCAAAAGTACATCACTTGTTTCGAAAATATTTTTTAACCAATTTTATGACATTTTAAATTCTATTTGTATGTTTTTCAAGGGAAACCTCATTTTTTTTCCATCAAATATTTCTGTGTCACTTTTGAAAGCTACAAATAAAATATACACTTTTGATTGGGTAATTGACGAAGTTATAAGCTCCATTAATCGCTATGACAAAAAAAATGTTTTGATTTTCTCGTCAAATCGCAAATTTTGGGCTGACGCAATCTTAAATCTCAAAACATTTCCGGTTTCAAACCGACCGCGTTCGTATCAGTGAAGTGAAAAGTAAATGCATTATTTTACTTAGAAAGCTTTAAAAATATTTTTATTTTATTCTGTTATGTTAAAGATTTTAGCTTTGCACTTTTGGTTCTGAGAAGAAAATTTAGTCAAAGCAATAAAAATTTGCCATTTGGTTTGACCGATAACTTTTTAATTTGTCACCGATAACAGAAACGTTTTGGAAATGAAACTTTTGCGTTTTCCGGAATATGAACAATTTGAATTCGTACGAATTTACTAAATCGATTACGGAAGTAAAGCGGTATTAAATATGTATTTTCTAAAAACAATTTTTTCATAAAAAAACTATTTTTCTTACAAGAAACTCTGCGGAACCCAAACTGACCAATTCGAATGAATCAAAGTGTTTTTTTTGCAAAAATATAAGATACAATTTTTTTTTTTTTTGCATGTCCAAAGTCTCAGTATTTAGGGCTTTTAAATAACTCAAAAAAAGTTTTAAATAATAAAATATTTTATGATTTAAAAAAAATAGAGCTTTTTGATTCCTAGGAAGTGGGAACATAAAAACTGTGTCTTTGTCCACCCTACCTCAAAGTTAACTACACAAGGGTTGATTTGAACGTTTGCAAACGTAACAAAAAAAACGTATGTAGAAAAACATTGATTTATTCAAATCGAAGAATCCGGGTTCTGTTGAGTTCCTTGTTAAAAAAAAAAGAAATAAGATTTTTAGTGAAAAATGTAGAGTTTTCATTACTTTTTTATACCCTGCACCCAAAGGGTAAAAGGGTATATTAAGTTTGTGCGAATGTATGTAACAGACAGATGGAGGCCAGAAAGACCCTATAAAGTATAAATATTCTTGATCAGCATTGGAAGGGGAGTCGAACTAGCTATGTCTGTCTGTCCGCCCGTCCGTCCGTCCGTCCATCCATAGACTCTCCTGAGCCGTCAAGTGTGCACTTGCAATCGGTTTTTCTCTAGACCCATTTTAAGGGGTCCCCCCATACAAATGTACCCCAAAATTTTAGGTTTTTGCATAAAAACGACATTGTTTTTTATTCTATGAAGTTCAAACTTAGTATAAATTATGTCTATGATATTCTCAATAAAATATCCCAATATGGGTAGGACCAACAAAATTTTAGGTACAGCCCCCATACAAATATACCCCAAAATTTTGGGTTTTTGCATAAAAACGTCATTGTTTCTTATTCTAGGAAGTTCAAACTTGGTATAAATTATGTCTATGATAGTCCAAGTAAAATATCCCAATATGGGTAGGACCAATAAAGTTTTAAGTATAACCCCATACAAATATACCCCAAAATTTTAGATTTTTGCATAAAAACGTCATTGTTTTTTATTCTAGGAAGTTCAAACTTAGTATAAATTATGTCTATGATTGTCCAAGTAAAATATCCCAATAGGGGTAGGACCAACAAAATTTTAGGTATAGCCCCCATACAAATTTCTTGTTTTTTTTTGAAAAATTTGAATAATTTTTGTTTTTAAAAAAGGACCTTCCTTATATACATTTCGTTGTATCCGCACATTTAATTGGAAGTTTGATTCAAATTATTTTGTGTGCCTGAACGCAGAACTTCAGCAATAAAGAAAATAAGTAATGACAGTTCATATCTGGTTAACTCATAAAATCCATAAATAATAACATACAAAATATACAAAATGGCGCTTAAATATTTAATTCTTATAAGTATCTTCTTAAAACGTCAGCTCAATGAATTTCAATAAGTATCTGTACAAACTAAACATATCATGAATACTCATATACCTACAAAGACACATACATAAAAAGTAATACAAACAAACTTTTCATTTAAAAGCCAATAAATCAAAAGTAGAAAAAAAAAAATTAATATGCATTCATAGCTACTAAGTAAGTATGTACTCTGTATATAAACTATATAAAAAAAAAATAAGATACAAACTTATTGAATGTAAATAGATAATTTATGTGAACAAATTAAAATGATTTAATTACATATTGAATGAACAGATAAATAACTATTTATAAGTATCTAATTAGTAAATGATATACATAACAATTAGTAAATGTGTATAATTATGTTTGTGTTTAAAACTTTAAAAAAATATGAAGTTAATAATTAACTATCAACTTGCTGAATGCAATCTCAAACTATCTTTGTAAATTTTAAACCAAAAAACTATTAAAAATAAATACAAAAGAAAATATAAAAAAAGAGATATTCTTAGACAAAAAAAAATACTAATTAAGTTAATTAAGTTTAATGTAGTAAGTAATATAATGAAAAAATATATATAAATATGATTAAAAAAAAAAATATGACTTCGCTCTTTTGTATCTCTCTTGTCCCACTTTCGAATTTAGCAAGAAATAAAAAAACCCAGAATATATATTTAGTAAAAAAACAAAACAAAAGAATCTATAAGAATAAAAAAATTTATTTTTAAATATAAAAAAAAATCTAACTAAAAGAAAATAAAAAATAAATGTGTGTAAAAATAAATACAACATATATACATATTATGTATGCTAAAAGGAATAGTGGAATAATTGAGAGAACTTTAAATGTTTATACAAAAAAAAAAAAAAATAAAATAAAAATAAGACAAAACTATTTACTATAAATAAGTAATTACGTAAATTATTGTAGCATTGTTCAGCTTGTTCAATTATGGTTTTTTGTTAAATTTAATGTTTATTTGTTACGATTATCGCGTGTTTTTAAGCAATAGCGAAAATACAGAGACATGAGACATACTCTAATGTTTCTACTGATTAAGCTCACTAGCTTTGCAGATAATCAAATTATCTACTTATTTTTAATATATTTTTTTAAAAATTAAAATTGTTTAAATTTTTAGCTGTATTCTAATATTCGAAATCACAAAAATTCGGTGATTTACGTTTCGAAACGCAAATATTTGTGCTTCGAATTTTTTACGCTTAACCCACATGGAACTAAAAAACATGCACTAAGAAATTGTAACCGATTACCAATTATATCGATAACACTTTAAAATAAAACAGGGCTGCAAATCACTAAAAAAATTGGTATTGGTTCGGTTCAGTGATTCGCGATGCCTTTGAACCGCTGGATCGGATCAGGAACCGGTTTTTAGTCAGCTTTGAACTACGGTTCAGTTCGGTTCAAATAGTTCAAGCGATTGCCTAAAAATTCAGAAATCTGGAGCTGTTTTAATTCTACCTTCTGTTAAAA
The DNA here is from genome assembly GCA_018903435.1 of Leucophenga varia. Classification (NCBI taxonomy): domain Eukaryota; kingdom Metazoa; phylum Arthropoda; class Insecta; order Diptera; family Drosophilidae; genus Leucophenga; species Leucophenga varia. The sequence goes on from JAEIFJ010002772.1 coordinate 37,169, forward strand.
TCAATCAATCGCAACAAGACATTCAGATTGATTGATTTTCCTCTAAACAAAGCTTAATATTATTGTTGTTTTATTTGCTGAGATGAACTGAACTTTCAATATTATTTCGTTTACAGAAGTTGTGTAAGCATTTTAAACATTTTGCATATATGTACTACTGTGAACAAAAAGTATGGGGAGTTTTCAATTTAAATTTCGGGGTTAGTTATTTTTTTCTTGAGTTGGCAGGACTGGACCAAATTTCATGTCAATGTCATTATCAGTAATATATTTACGCTTCTGATTACCAAACGAATAAAAATGTTGAAAGAAGGCTTCGGGGACTGAGCTCTACCAAAATCAGCAACATATGATTGCTAGAAATTCTTCAAAAGAAGGTTGAGAATGTGTTGAAGTCAAGAGCGCCCTGGTCGACCAACGACCTCAACGGACGATGCTCACATCCAAAAGTAAAAGAATTAGTGCTGGCACACCGTCGATTAACTATAAGAGACATTGCTGATGAAATTGGCGTATCGAAAGGATCAAATAATACCATTTTGAAAAGATGTTTTGGGCCCCAAACGTGTCAAGTCTCGATTGGTACCAATAATGGTGAATTTTCTTGAAAAACAGCGTCGATTCTTTGTGACTTTTTTGCCAAAATCCAACCAATATCGTTCCGCAACCACCGTATTCGAATGATTTGGCTCCGTGTGACTTCTGGCTATTCCCAAAACTCAAGAGACCACTCCGGGGAACGCGTTTCGAGTCGATTGTGGAGATAAGCTGAATCGTGAAGGCCTAATGGCTATACCGGAAAGGTGGCTGTTTTTCGAAGATTGGAAAAACGTTGGCATAAGTGAGTTTTATCGGGAGGGGATTACTTTGTAAGGGATGAAATTAATCTTACTTTTTGTTCCAGTCAACCAAGGTAACATCCTCGGTCATGTAAATTTTAGAATATTATAAAATTTGATAGATAGATCTTTTAAAGAAATCGAGAACCGGTTGAAACAACCAAACCACTTTTGCATCTTAAGTGGTTCTCGTTTTTAGTTTAAAAAATTTTTCAGAAGTACTGGTTCGGATCATGTACCGGTTCGTTTCAAAACCGGTTTGTAGCCCTGAAATAAAATGATTTAAATGGAAGCATAAAGTTTTTTATTTTCATCGATAAATGACCCAAGTATGAAGAAAAAAAAGGAAAACGTTTTTGGCCATAACTTTAGATACATTACTGTACTTTTTGTTCGGTAGCACTGTGCAATTATTTAAAGTGCAATTTACAATGACAATTCGAAAACAACAATTTTTCGTTTTCGAAATCGAAAATACCGCATAATTAGAGCGGAATCGAAAACGAGAACATGGTTGACTTTTTTAATTTAGTATAGTAAAAATAAAAAATTTTCTTTTAACACAAAAATTCAAAAACTAGTTTCAAATCTCAAATATTTTTACTAGAAAAAAAGTTATGGGAGATATTTCTTTCAAAGAACACAACTCACTATATCTTCTACTTACTCAACAAATCTCTAGCAAAAATATTAGAGATATGAAACCGACAAATAGATAATTTTTTTTGCCATCCCTGTATCATTTATTTTTTTTTTTTTTATAATTTAGGTTAAAACAAAAAGCTACACAATAATACTCAACAAAACCAAAACAATAACCGTTTAAGAGATTTGTATCTAAGCATTTATTTTTAAGTATCGCTTGAAGGCAAAAGCTAACCGACCTTAAATTTATGAATTGGCGCCTTTTTCTTTTTTTGTCCAAAATGCAATTTAAATCATATGCAGAAAAGGTTCAAAATACAAAAAAAAAAAAACAACAAAGATATAAAACTAATTATATTCTTGACATATTTGTGAGTTTAAAAATGAAAATGTACGAATGTTTGTATTTATGTGTGTGTTAGTAAAAACCTTTTAAAGAAAATATAAAAAAAAAGATAAAAAAAATTAAATGTAATTGAAATTATTTAAGTATTTTCTCGTTTTAAAATTATGTTTTTGATTTTTTTATATTATTTTTAAGTTAGCCTAATTCAATTTGTTAAAACTGTCAAAAGAAAAACCAAATAATTTCATTTAGTGTAAAAAATAACTACATAAGTATTAACTTGAATGATGTAAAAAAAAACAAACAAACATGATAAAATAAAAAAAAAAGGTAAAAATAAAATAATATATTTCATTATTTATGGATTTTTTTATGCTATGGCTTTTTAAATAAAAATGGAAAAGGGCCTACCTACTATACAAGAGATCAAAAGTAAGTACATAAAAAAAGGTAATTTAATCAAAGTTAAACTTGATATGCTAAGTTCTCTAAATATCGTAAGTAACAAACAAGCTGCCCAATTTGTTACGGAAACGAAAAGGTTAGTCCGCTGATTAAACCAAATTCCTATTCTGATTAAAAGTCAGGAAAGAGCTTCCAAAGCCATAGTACATATATTTGTCTTTTTTCATAACTCGAAATGATAACAGAAAAACTAGAAAAAATTTCAGGATAAGCATAGGTCTTGTTAGCGTGATATAGGGTGTCAAAATATACAAAGGTTCATTTCGGGCTATAATATTAGTAAACTTATATATACAGCCATAGTCAAATGTTATTACACAACCAAATTTTTTTTTGCACATTCAACTTCCTTCCTTCTTCCTTCTGTTGCTATTGATGTCAGACTATAATAAGATATGTTGTTGTAATCCTTGATCTATCCTGAATCGATCGATGTCTTATTGGAATAACGGTGTATCGAACCGAGATTTAAGCGAATGAAGTAATG
>JAEIFJ010000275.1:0-80336 GCA_018903435.1 Leucophenga varia
AGGAGATGGGAGTTAGTCACCAAACCATTTTAAACCATCTGCAGAAGGCTGGATACGAAAAAAATCTTGATGTACGGGTGCCGCATGATTTGATGTAAAGCCTTCTGGATAGAATAAACGCCTGCTGATGTGTTGTTGAAACCGATGGTGACTAGCGACGAAAAATGGATCACATCCGACGAAAATATCAAGCGAAAACGGTCGTGGTCGAAGACCGGTGAATCATCCCAAACAGTGACCAAGCCGGGATTGACGGCCAGGAAGGTTTTGCTGTGTGTTTGGTGGTACTAGGGAAGGATCAACCACTGAGCTGCTCCCATATGGCCGGACCTTAATTCTTTGCGAACAATTGGACCGCTTGAGCAGGCGATCGACGACGTCAGAATTGTCCCAGGAAGAGGTGTAGTGTTCCACTAGGACAATGCCAGGCCACACACATCTTTGGTGACTCATCCGCTCGTCGGAAGCTCCGAGGGTCGTGGGGTTTTGGGGGTTTTTCCACCCCCTATTAGCCAGACGTAGTGCCAAGTGAATACCATTTGTTCCTGTCCATGGCGAACGTCTTTGTTGGTGTAAAGTTGGCCTCAAAAGAGATTTGTAAAGTTCTTCGCAAATATGGAGGGTTCAAGGGGGTATTATGAAGTGGCCGTCTAGATGGAAACAGATTATCCAACAAAACGGCGCATATTTGAACTAAATCCGATAACTTTAACACTTTTTTTTAAGCATTGAATAAAAGGCCAAAAGCGGAAAGGAGATATTTGCAACTTTGTATTCTACTTCTTAGAATACTTCTATGGTACTTTTTGCTATACTTTGGGATACTTCTTTTATACTTTTACGATAATTTTTCGATACTTTTGCGATATTTTGAGTTTGACCATATTTATTCTATACTTTAACGACACTTTGACGATACTTTTGCGAAAATTTTACGATACTTGCTATACCTTTGTAATATTTACATATAAACTACTATTTCAATACTTTCCGATACTTTTATGTAAATGTTACGATGCTTTTACAATACTTTGCGATAAGTTTACGATCGTTTTGTACTTAGCCACACTTTTCAGTTCTTTCCGATACTGAACGATACTTTTTAATACTTTTGCGATACTGTTACAATACTTTCCGATACTTTTTTGCAATACTTTATTAAATTTTTCACTACTTTCCGATAATTTTTTAATTTTTTCCAATACTTTTACGATACATTTACAATACTTTGCGATGATTTAATTATTTTTTCACGATACTTTCATAGATTAAATGGAATTTTTCAAGGATTTTGTGATTCGGTTCACGCTTCTGAGAAGTGTTGCCAAAAAAAAAAACCTTTCGTTGATTTTTTCCACAGTGATTTTTAAATCACTGAGAGTAGTGATTTGCTATTTTCTGTGCTCTTCAGTGAACATGTTCAGTTATCAGCGATTTTGTGATTTAGCTTGAACACCGAACCTGTACAAATTTGTTGGTACATTTGCCAGTCACTTGATTCATTAAAACATGCAATTCAGTGAAAGCGCCCTGGTCATAACATACTATAATTAATTAAACATCCTCTAAAAAAAACGTAGGGTATTAGAACAAAAATAGCACAACAAATGTAAACGTGTTTCGGTACTTGAAAATTTAGCAAAATTTCCAAAGGGACTGCAATAACAAGTAATGCACTCACCATGCTACATATCGTCACATCTCGTTCACTCCAATACAAAGTGAAAACTAATGAAAATCACTGAAAGTTACCGAAAAACACAGAACCTAAACTAGGTATTGCAATTTGTATTATCAACTAGAGTCGTCATTGTTTGTTGCATTTGCTCATTCGTTTACTCTTTGCTGACCAAAAACAATTCTCAATTGTGCAATTGATGCAGTTTTACGCCTCGGCTTAATCTAACTTTCATTAAACTTATCTATGGACACATAAAATGATTAAGACAAAGTAGAGTGATAGAGAGAGCAACGAGGGAAAAGTTACACATATAAAATAGTATAAACGCCTAAAAGCATTTAATGGTTTTCCAAACAATTTCAAATCATTTACACCTCGAACAATTCGGGCATAAATTGAAGGTCCTTTACAAATAAGAGACGAAACGAAGTCTGTAATTTAGACATACAATTTGATTTCGATTTGAATAAAAGGACAAACTTAAATTTTCAGTTGAGTACGAACGTTTTCTTATTGAAAGACGAATGAAGTGTCTTAAGGACCTTAGGATCGATTACTTTTGATTTATGTATTCAGTTATTTGACTTTACCGCAACGATTTGAAATGCTAATTGAAATATTTATGATGCACGCACACCAACACACCACTCCAATGCTTCAATTTTAGATGGGTGGGGACGGTGTTATGAAATGACTTACATTTTCAGTAAGTAAAATGGCATTTGATGGCCTGTTCTTCGGGCGCATTAAATCTATACGAAATGTGCGAAATAAAAGTTGCAAAGGGCAATACCACCACCATCAGCATCGCAGCCTCTGTCAACTAAGTACAAAGTCATTGACGACCGTTTTGGCGCTAAGGAAATGGACATCGCTGGCGACATTATGAATTATGATGCTATAAATCCAATTTACAGTGGAAAATTTATAGCATCGTAGGTTGGCGTCGATACAACTTCCTTTTGCAATAAACGGTAGAAAGCGTTATTGTGGTGTTGCAGCAATATTGAAAGATTTGAAGTATGTCGTTGAATTGGTTTTTTTTTATTTTTTATGATACCCAGCATAGTCTGCAATTGTGACATTTGATTTGGTGTTTAAAACCTAAAAAGACGGAAGCTATATTCAAGTCCAAAGCAGTTTTTTATAGCTTTCGTTTATAAGGCAGCTTCAAACTGCTTTAAAATGGAGAAAACTGCTTTAAATTGTATCAAATTGCTTTAATTCTGTTATTCCTCTAGGGTGGAGTTCGATAAGAATTCACATGGTCACTCTGAAGCTGCGAGTGAGGCAAAAAATAACCAGGCTAGCAGAGATTAGATGGACCACAAATCCAAAATGCAATATCACGAAGCTCACGTGGTCAGAAGACAACAGGAACAAGCGAACAGCCTATATAGTTGTAGAACAGAGAGAGAGGAGACACTGGAACACTCTCTGTGTCACTGTCCAGCCCTTGGGAGAATATGGTTTACCGTTCTTGGTAGCCCGTTTTTAGATAGTCTGCCAGAAATAAATCAGTCAAGACTAGTGCAGTAGTGGCCTCAATAAGGAAAGCAAGCTTGTTCGAGTAGGGCTAATAAAAAGAAAGATCAGATCGAATCGGAATATTTCTAATCTGAATTAGGTCACTTTGCGAAGATTTGTAACGACAATTATAACCTGACCTAACCTAACCTTACCTAACCTAAATTACATCAAACACATTCGAACTGCTTTATTATTATTAAAATTGGCACATGTAAACTGCAGTTAACTGTTAACTGTAGTTCCTTCTGATTAGATGACATGATTTAAACCAATGCTTGCAATGTTCTTACTTGTTCTTCTGATAAAAAAGTAACTTCCGAATATATGGTGTCTATTTCTGGCTGGCCTTACGTGTTGTGTTCTTTTTGATAACAGGACCTGCAATCCGAAGAGCTACTTATCCCTATGATTGATTGATGTGTCTTTAGTCTACAGTGGCCTGTGATGATTCCTTTATGTAGTTTCCATTAGTTCGACTCAACTACAGTAACCGTTTTCTTGGTTGTTTTTGGGTCATACCCATCAATGAACTTCTTTGTTTAGTGCATTCTATGGTTCTGGTCCCAATCTTTTTGCTCTTGTGGAGTTTTTTTCATTTAATAGTAGCGCAGCTATTTTGTGACCCCCTATACCGCTATGAAGTTTTGGCCCAAGCATCGGTGTTGCAACACCTTTTCTGGCTAGTGAGTCTGCTTGCTCGTTACCGAGTATGTTTCAGTTTCCTGCCACCCATAGTAGCTGTACCCTAGTGTTTTCACCTGAGTATCTTCACGATATCAAAGGCATTTAAGACCGCTTGTGTGTCAGATAGGATCGCTTTATCACAGTCGTGATATTTCCTATCAATGTTCAGTTGTGGGCATCTAATTAGTGCACATATTTCGACTGTGAAAGATGGTAGTGTATTTACCCGTTCACTCGTAGAGTCGGACCCTAGGACCTACTAAACCGAGACCTGCACCTTCATCGGTTAGGAACCTATCAGTGTACCACTTAATGGTATGTGGCTTGATGTTAAACGTCTTTTCGGGCTCCCAAGATTTTTTATCAGACCAACTGATTGTAAAATTTCTATCGAAATTATGTCTTATGATCATGTCGTCTCTGGGCATTGTTATGAGTCAAACTGCTTTGAACTGAATCAAACATTGCTTCAAACTGCTTCGAACAACTTTAAGTTCGAAGCGAGCGGTTGAAGCAATTCGAAGCGGTTTAAGGCCATGTTTGATGTAATTTAAAGCAGTTTGAAACTGTTTGATGTAAATTAAAGCAGTTTGAAGCTGTTTGATGTAATTCTAAGCAGTTTGAAGCTGTTTAAAGCTGTTTGATGTAATTTTTAAACTGTTTGATGTAATTTTAAGCAGTTTGTTGTTACCAAATTTTAATGAATTTTTTTAATTTTAAATTTAAAGAAATTAGTAACTGTAAAAAAATCTGCATTAATTTAAACATTTTATTGATCAAAATAACTGCCAGACTTATAGGCGAAAACGTTACATATACAAAATATTAACAGTAAAGATGAAAGTTGAGGAGGGAAACCCGTAAAAGTGTAAATACAAATATGTATGAGTATGCAAATGTAGCTTTTTTCATTTATTTTTCGAGTCGTTGCTATGACAAACAAATGAATATCAATGAAACAATAAAAATGTTTTCATTAACGTTTAGCGAAAATATGCATTAATGTTATTTGCAAAAAAAAAAAAAAACAAAATAAATAAATAAATAAAATGCATCTTAATAATTCAATATGCAATCGAACTGTATACATTCCCGCTGTCATGACGACTTACATTCTGTCACGGAACTTTATTGATTCATAGCGTTAAATGGACATCAAACAGACGAGAAATACAAGGCGATATTTTCATTTTGCAATCACAGCAGGACAACCACAACAACAATATGACTCCGCTGTATTTGCGAAATAGACTGCATATGCGGCAATGGCGGCGGCAGGATATGAATGTCGCCCGCAGCGCGATTGCCGCTTGCAATGCCAACACGCAAATTATGTAAATGAGCTTGGTAGCAAGCTGCAATACAATGACAACGGGCAACGGAATGTATAGATGGCAGCTGTAAAAGCGAATTGCTTGCCATCAATCAATCAATCAATCACGGAAGTAATAAGACACACACATACAGATATACTATGATAATTGTCAAACGACAGTCACTACTCGATTCGACTCTATATATGAGACTGCTTCTGTTATTTAGTTTTAATAATAAACGAGTCAGTTTGTAGGCCAAAGAATTGCTATTTACAAATCGTTTAGTTCAGTTTAGCTAGTGCAGTGAGTGCAAACAGTGATTAAATCACAGTTCGCGAAAAAACAATCAGCGATTAACGGGTAGATCGTCGATAACTCAAAATGTTCACTGAGAAACAAGAAAATCAAAAATCACTATTTTATTACTGTGATTTTTAAATCACTGTGAAATAATCACCGAAAGTGATTTTTTTTTTTTGTGATTTGTAACTAATTAACTTTTTCTCTTTTTCATTTTCTTTATTGTAGGAGGACATGGTCACGCTTTCGTGCACTGCAACCGGCGAACGTGTCTGTCTGGCCGCAGAAGGATTTGGCAATCGTCATTGTTTTCTCGAAAATATTGCCGATAAAAATGTACCGCCTGATCTGTCCCAATGCGTTTTTGTCATCGAACAAGCGCTGTCAGTGCGTGCGTTACAGGAATTGGTGACCGCTGCAGGATCAGAGACTGTAAGTAAAAGAAAAAAAACACAAAATCCGTTTGCAAATAAATTTTTAAAATTCAATAAACGAAAAATAAAAGGAAAAAAATGTAAAACCACAAAACCGCCCCCGAAAATGATTTAAGCCAAAAAAAAAAAAAAAAAACCAAAATAAAATAAAATAAACCGTGGCGCATATCCTTAAATCATATTAAATTATTATTGTAATTTAATATGTTTATCCTGTCGGCATATCCTGTTTCCTGGCAAACAACAAAAACACAAACATAATCAGAAACAGAAACACGAATACAGACAATATCGTTCATGCATCTATCTTCTTTCTCTCTCTCTTTCGCATTTTTTCTCCCTATTTTTTTTATATGTTATGCGTGTCCTGCATCCTTAACCTGATTCCAATTTATAATTTAAACATAAATTTGACAACTTTTGACAACATAAAACAAAACAAAATAAAAAAAAAATACAAATAGAAAACTCCCCAGCTTTCATTGAAATGCTTACAAAAACAAAATTATTATTATTTTTTTTTACTCTATATCTTTCTCTTTTTCTTTATTTTCATTTCTTTCACACATTTTATTAACCAAATCTTTTTCGATCTATTTTTCAAAATTTTTACAAAAAAAACGTACAATTCAAAACCAAAACAAACAGGATAGCCAAGTTGTAAGTATACAGAAAGGTTAAGCACGCGGTTCTCAAAACAGCTGTGGCTTCACTCAATCTGTCTCTGTCTTTTGCGCATATGCTCTCTCGCTAATTTATCTCTATCTCTCTCTTTGTCTCACTTTAATGAATTTGAGCTTATTTTGCTCTATTTCGCTCTATTTTTCTAAACTTACAATAATGTAACTTTCTGTATATTTGCTAAGCTTTAATTTTAAGTTTAAGTCACAGTCAAACTTGTTAAAAAAGTAAACTAAAAAAAATAATAATATTAATTGAAGGTAATTTAACCTGAAACTCACTCTATCTATCTCGCTCTAGCGCATTTACACGCTTTTAACCTTTTAAACTTTACTGCACTTTTTTGTTGCATACTTGAGTAGGATTTTTACTATTTCAAATAAAAAAGCCTAACTAAATCAAATAGAAATACCACTAAATAAAAGAAAAATTAGCAATAAATATAATTTTTGTCAAACTGGTTTCTATTGAACTTAACTAAATTTGGTTTTACTTTTGCAAATAGAAAAGAGTTACTAATTTAAATAGAAAAAAATAATAAAATCGCAAAAATGTTCAAAAATATTAGTTCGTCAAGTTGGCTTGCTAGTTTAACTTAATTAGAACTAAGCTTTACTATTTCCAATGGAAAATCGTAACTAATTGATATAAAAAGAATCAAATATTAAAGGCCAAAAAAAAAAAAAAAAAATTAACTAAAGAAAAGAGTAATCAAATATTAAAAGCCAAAAAAGTAAGAAAGAATTAACTATTTAGTGTTACTTTTGCAAAAATTAGTAGAAAAGAGTTACTAATTTATAAAATACATAAATATAAATGAGACAAAAAAAAAATTTAAAAAATTTTTTTTTTATTTTTTTTTATTTTTTTTTTTTTTTTTAAATAATGAATTAAGCTTACTATTTCCATGAAAAGCGTAACTATGAAATGAAAGAGTAATCAAATATAAATGCCAAAAAAAAAAAAAAAAAAATTAACTACTTCAAAAAAAAAAAATAGTTCAAAAATGAAAAATTACTAATTCAGTAAATGACTTGCTAATTTAACAAATACATATTGCGTTAAAACTAATGCTTTACTTTTTTTTATTTCCAATAGAAAAGCGTAACTAATTGAAATGGAAAAGAGTAATCAAATATTAAAAGCCAAAAAAATAAGAAAGAATGAACTACTTCAGTCAAAATAGTGTTACTATTTAAAATTGAAAAAAATTACTAATTCAAATAGAAAAGAGTTACTAGTTCAAATAGAAAATACAAAAATAAAAATGAAATCGCTAAAAAAAGCAGTTAAAAAATGATTTAGTCAGTTTACTTGACTTGCTATTTTAACTTAACTAAATTTGAGTTTTACTAATTCAAATAGAAAAGAGTTACTAATTCAAACAGAAAAATAGCAAACAAAAAATGACAAAAAACTAAAAAAGAGTTGCAAGAAGTGAGTAAGTCAGTTGTTTTTTTTTTATTTAATTAAACTTAACATTTACTATTTCAAATAGAAAAGAGCGAATGACTAATTCAAATAAAAAAAAAACAGAACTAAGAACTAAATCAAATCGAATTAAAATAATTTTTTTTTTTAAAGTTTATCGTAATCCTTCTCAAGTAGTAACACCCTACTTTCCCCTTTGTAGTTAACATAGACTGAGCTACACAGATTGTTTTATTTTTTTCTGCGTATTTACTTGCTAATTAAACGTTAATTCTTGTTTAATACTGATTACTTCCTAGGGCAAAGGTACCGGATCCGGACACAGAACATTACTTTACGGCAATGCTATACTGTTGCGTCATCACAATAGTGATATGGTAAGTATTTATATGGTAGAACGCTTGCTAAATAATAATATTATTATGCTCAAAACTTTTCAGTACTTGGCCTGTCTCTCGACTTCATCATCCAACGACAAACTTTCCTTCGATGTTGGTCTACAAGAGCATAGCCAGGGTGAGGCTTGTTGGTGGACTGTACATCCAGCAAGTAAACAGCGTTCAGAAGGTGAAAAAGTGCGCGTCGGTGATGACTTGATTCTTGTATCTGTGGCCACAGAACGTTATCTACACACAACCAAGGAAAATGAACAATCGATTGTGAATGCCAGTTTTCATGTAACACATTGGTCCGTACAGCCCTATGGCACTGGTATTTCACGCATGAAATACGTTGGTTATGTTTTCGGTGGCGATGTATTGCGCTTTTTTCATGGCGGTGACGAGTGTCTTACCATACCGAGCACCTGGGGACGCGACGCAGCAACGAAGTGAGTAGTTAACTGCTATAAATATTTAACTCGTAATTCAAAAATAACATTTCTATATATTCTTCTACACAAAAAAAGTATTGTAATCTACGAAGGCGGCTCGGTTATGTCACAGGCACGTTCACTCTGGCGTCTTGAGTTGGCGCGCACCAAATGGACTGGTGGTTTTATTAATTGGTATCATCCGATGCGCATACGACATATCACAACTGGACGCTATCTGGGTGTTAACGAGAATAACGAATTGATTTTGGTTAAAAAGAAGAAGAGGCTTCAATTGCAACAACGACTTTCTGTCTGCGACAGGAAAAGGACGACGAGAAAAAAGTGCTCGAGGATAAAGATTTGGAAGTGATCGGTTCGCCGATTATTAAATATGGTGACACTACGGTTATAATGCAACATTGCGAAACGAGTCTCTGGGTCAGTTACAAAAGTTACGAAACGAAAAAGAAAGGTGTCGGCAAAGTCGAGGAGAAACAGGTCATACTACACGAAGAAGGTAAAATGGATGATTGCCTCGATTTCTCACGTTCGCAGGAGGAGGAGTCAAAAACGGCGCGTGTCATACGCAAGTGTAGCAGTCTTTTTACGCAGTTTATTACGTAAGAAAACTTTAGCTCCTACAAAAATATTTGCTAATAATTAATTAAATTTTTTGATTGTAGTGCACTGGAGACTCTACAGTCGAATCGTCGTCATTCGATATTCTTTCAAAAAGTCAATCTCAATGAGATGGTTATGTGCCTTGAAGATTTAATAAATTATTTTTCACAACCTGAGGATGATATGGGTCGGTATAACTTAATTACTACATCGAACTTCAATTAAATACTTCTCTCTACTTTACAGAACATGAAGAAAAACAGAATCGCTTCCGCGCTTTACGCAATCGTCAAGATCTTTTCCAAGAGGAGGGCGTGCTAAATCTCATACTGGAAGCTATTGATAAAATCAATATTATTACTTCGCAGGGCTTCCTCGCCAGTTTTCTGGCAGGCGATGAAACTGGTCAAAGCTGGGATCTTATCTCTACGTATCTCTATCAGCTACTCGCGGCCATTATTAAAGGCAACCACACTAATTGCGCACAGTTCGCTAATAGCAATCGTCTGAATTGGCTCTTCTCACGTTTGGGCTCACAAGCATCCAGCGAAGGCTCAGGCATGTTGGATGTGCTACATTGTGTGCTCATCGATTCACCGGAAGCTTTGAATATGATGCGTGATGAACATATCAAAGTTATAATATCTTTACTCGAAAAACACGGACGCGATCCGAAAGTACTCGATGTACTCTGCTCACTCTGTGTGGGTAACGGCGTTGCAGTACGTTCATCGCAAAATAATATCTGCGATTTTTTGCTACCGGGAAAAAATCTGCTATTGCAAACTTTACTTGTTGACCATGTGGCAAGTATACGTCCCAATATCTTTGTAGGACGCGTAGAAGGCTCTTCGATGTATCAAAAGTGGTATTTTGAAGTAACCATGGATCATATCGAACAAACTACACACATGATGCCTCATTTGCGTATTGGTTGGGCTAATACCGCTGGTTATGTGCCATATCCCGGTGGCGGCAAAAAATGGGGTGGCAATGGCGTTGGTGATGATTTGTATTCGTTTGGTTTCGATGGTGCATATCTGTGGACTGGCGGACGTAAAACACTGGTAATGGATGTTCTACCAGAGGAGCCGTTCATACGTAAAGGGGATGTCATAGGTGTAGCTATCGATTTATCCATACCGGTTATAACGTTTACATTCAACGGCGGCCGTGTACGTGGCAGTTTTCGTGACTTCAATTTAGATGGCATGTTCTTTCCGGTTATGAGCTGCTCATCGAAACTCAGTTGTCGTTTTCTATTCGGCGGTGATCATGGACGCTTGAAATTTGCGCCACCAATTGGCTTTTCACCGCTGGTGCAGTGCCTAATGCCACATCAGATACTTAGTTTGGATCCATGCTTTTACTTTGGTAATCTCAATAAGAATGTATTAGCCGGTCCATGGCTAATTGAGGATGACAATGCTTTCGTGCCAAATCCAGTTGATACGACGGGCGTTAGTTTGCCTAGTTCAGTCGATCAAATTAAAGAGAAGTTAGCTGAGAATATACACGAAATGTGGGCGCTGAATAAAATTGAAGCCGGTTGGAGTTGGGGTGAACATCGTGATGACTATCATCGCATACATCCATGCCTAATACAATTCGAAAAGTTGCCACCAGCAGAGAAACGCTACGACAATCAATTAGCAGTGCAAACGCTAAAGTTTGTATACGAATCATTTTAATTTAATTATCATTTAATTAAATTCTAATTATATTCACAGAACCATTATTTCACTGGGCTATTACATTACCATGGACAAACCTCCAGCACGCATACGTCCAGTGCGTTTACCCAATGAGATCTTTATGCAGGCGAACGGCTACAAACCGGCACCATTGGATTTAAGCGCTGTGACGCTGACACCAAAACTCGAGGAACTTGTTGATCAACTTGCAGAGAATACGCATAATCTGTGGGCACGTGAACGCATACAACAGGGCTGGACCTATGGACTCAACGAGGACTCTGAAAATCATCGCAGTCCACATCTAGTGCCCTACTCAAAGGTCGATGAGGCTATTAAGAAGGCTAATCGTGATACTGCTTCGGAAACAGTGCGCACGCTTTTAGTCTATGGCTATGTTTTGGATCCACCAACTGGCGAGGGTAATGAGGCATTACTTGCCGAAGCACATCGTCTTAAATTTGCAGCTTTTCGCACGTATCGCGTGGAAAAGAATTATGCCGTTACTTCGGGTAAATGGTATTTTGAATTTGAGGTGCTCACTTCAGGTCCCATGAGAGTTGGCTGGGCACGCGCTGATTGCTATCCAGGTGCTATGCTTGGCAGTGAAGATACCAGCTGGGCCTTCGATGGACATAACGTAAGTAAAACGACGCAACAGCAACGCAACAGCGTGTAAGCAAATGAATATATTCTTGATTCGTATAAGCTAGTTTAAGCTAAGCTTAAGTTTAAGTATACGCCTAAAGGGTGCAGCGGAAGTTAGTATATAGAATATATATATATATATATGCGCATATATAAATTCCGTACATTCGAATTCGAACGTTAATTATCCCTAATACTACATATTACTACTGTCATATTCCATTCCAATTCGAATTGTCAACTTGTTTTTAAGGTCACCAAAATGCATGCTGGATCGATTGAACACTTTGGTGTTCGCTATGAAGCAGGCGACGTCATCGGCTGTTTTATCGACGTTAAGGAGCAAACCATCAGTAAGGACATAGACGAAACGCAGCTTTGATTTTTCTTTTTCACTTTATTTCGCGACAGTTTCTTTATTAACTTTTTTTTACTACTTTTTTTATTCATGATTATTTATTTTTTTTTTATTCATTTAGAGTCAACTAATCACGTTCAAATAACCCAAACCAAAAAAAAAAAAAAAAATCACAAGAATATAACTCAAGTAACACTTCATGAGGCTTAGTTTTAGTTTAAGCTTTTGCAGACAGACAGGGCAATAATTAAAATTTTGATCATTCAAAACAAATCAAAAAAAGAAATGTTTACAATTTAAACTTTTAGGAGGAAAAAGTCTTTGGTGGCGTCAGTGAGTCATTTGGTAAACAATGCGGTCCTGGGGACATCGTTGGTGTTTTTTTAGATCTCGCCGATCATACGATTAGTAAGCGTATTGCTTGTATAAATTCGTAAAATTCGTCATATGTGCTTTTGATATTTACTAAAAAAAAAAAAAAAAAAAATTAAGAAAAAAAAAAACGATATTCCAAATTAATTCTAGAATCCCGTGAAACTTCAGTGATGCAGTAATCGATGGCTTAAATGTATTTCTTATTAACTTGATACTCCTACAACAAAAAAAGTCCTAGCTTTGGTACCTTTAAAGAAAAAAAAATATGAATATCCTTTCAGTGTTTTGATTAGAATGTTGGGAATATGAAGGCGCTTGCAAAACATACGCAAAAAAAAAAAAAAAACACAAAATTACTAAAAAATCGTACAAACTGCTGAACTCACCTAAAATTGGTTGCACTCAAAATTGAAAACCACAAGAAAAATTATATAAATTAATTAACTCATTAAATCATCGAACGCTTTTTGCTTGAGGTCTAATATAAATAATAATAAATTTATTTAACTTTTATGGTTGCATGTTAGTATAAAGTTTTTGCTCATCTGTACATAACCAAACAACCAAACCAAACTTAACCAAATAACCAGCCAAATATATTCAATATTGTAGCTGGATGCCAAATACCAATAACTCATTTGCTTCTTTGATTTAATAGAATTGTATAAAAAAAAATAATACTAATATGTATGCTTATTGTGCACAGAGTTCCTTTACTAATATACAAAATAGACATAGTAACTCCATATTTGAAGTTATTAATACGCTTCATGTATGTACATAAAACAGGCTTTTCGCTTAATGGCGAATTACTTATGGATGCCTTGGGTGGTGAGACCACATTTGCCGATGTTACAGCTGAGGGTGTTGGCTTTGTGCCTGCATGCACACTGGGCGTAGGACAGAAGGCACGCGTAATCTATGGACAAGATGTTGATTCGTTGAAATTCTTTACGACCTGCGGTCTACAAGAAGGCTATGAACCGTTTTGTGTGTAAGTAAAAATTTTAGTTTTATTAAACTCCATCTTCCGCCACATTGAATGTTTTTTTTACGCTACACAGCAACATGCAACGTCCTGTTACACACTGGTACACTAAGGATCAGCCCATTTTCGAGAATACTGAGGAAATGCCCGATTGTCGCATTGATGTAACACGCATACCCGGTGGTGCAGATACGCCGCCACATTTAAAGATCTCACACAATACATTCGAAACTATGGAGAAGGCAAACTGGGAATTTTTACGTCTTTCACTACCCGTCACCTGTATGGGTCAATTTATTAGTGAACAGGAGAAGGCGCGACGCTGGGAGGAGATAAAGATGCGTCAGTATCGTTTGATGCGTGAAGCGCAAGAATTGGCGCAGCAGCAACAACAACAAGCGAGCGCAGTGCATATGGATCATATGCTGAAGAGCGGTTTTAATATGAGCGACATTAAAGGTTTGACACGTGGTTTTGATGATACCGCCGAGGCGGATGCAGAACATATGATGCGTGGTCCTGCCAGACCGCCACGTAAAGGTTCTTTGACGCGTAATATTACGTTTGAGACCGATATGAATGCAGCACTCGATGAGATGCAACGTTCGACTTCAGTACTTGATATGAATGGTCTTGATGAAGCCGATGAAAAGAAGAAGCGTGGACGCAGTCCGTTTAAATTCTTCTCAAAGAAATCACGCGATCAAAGTCGTGAGAAGGTGTCGGCACGTGCACAGGAAACACCATTGGAGCGTAGAAATACTGTAGCACATGGACGTAATGTTGTCAATGCGCAAATGACTACAAAAACGCCAACATTGCGTTTGAATAATGTAAGCTAATAAAATTTATATTTTTATATACCAAATAATATGTATACTTCTTATATGTAGGCCGAAATTCCACCCAGTCCCGTGCCGTCAGGTCCCAAACAGTTAAGCGCAACTACACTTGGTCAACCGCCAGTAGAATCTTCTGGCGATGAAATATTTGATGCTGAGTGTCTAAAATTAATTAACGAATATTTCTATGGTGTGCGCATATTTCCGGGTCAAGATCCGACACATGTTTATGTCGGTTGGGTTACCACACAATATCATTTGCACAGCAAAGAATTTAACAAAGCCAAAGTACGTCGTGGTTCTGTTTTCATTGAAGACGATTATGAAGTACCAATTGAACGCATAGATCGTCAGAGTTGTTATGTTGTACGTGCTGATGAGCTCTTCAACGAGGTTACTCAAGACGCTTCCGGCAAGGGTGCATCACAAGGTATGTTCGTTGGATGTTTCGTCGATACCGCTACTGGCATTATACGCTTCACTTGTGAGGGCAAGGAAACTTCACATCGTTGGATGATGGAACCCGATACAAAACTGTTTCCTGCAATATTTGTTGAGGCTACCAGCAAGGAGATATTGCAAATTGAATTGGGTCGCACACCTACAACGCTGCCATTATCTGCAGCCGTATTGCCCACCAGCGATAAGCATATCAATCCACAATCCCCACCGCGTTTGAAGGTCCAATGTCTGCGTCCACACCAATGGGCACGTGTACCCAATACGGCGCTACAAGTTCATGCATTAAAGCTCTCTGATATACGTGGCTGGTCAATGCTTTGTGAGGATCCAGTCTCTATGTTAGCACTTCATATACCCGAGGAAGATCGTTGCATTGACATTCTGGAGTTAATCGAAATGGATAAATTACTCTCATTCCATGCACATTCGCTCACTCTGTACGCTGCACTCTGTTACCAGTCCAACTATCGTGCAGCTCACGCACTCTGTCTGCACGTGGATCAAAAGCAATTGCTCTACGCCATACGTTCTGAATACATGAGTGGTGCACTTCGTCAGGGTTTCTACGATTTACTCATTGCTTTACATCTTGAGTCACATGCCACCACAATGGAGGTATGCAAAAACGAATATATTACTCCCTTAGGTCCCGAACTTAAGGAACTCTATGCGGAGGCCGAAATGCAGCATTCACTGCGATCACTTGTCACGGAATCTGTACGTCCCCAATTGCGCATGACGGAAATCACGTAAGTCAGAAATAGCAAAAAAAAAACACTAACATTAACTTGTAAAATTGTTGCCATGTTCAAATGGTCATCTCGATCAGTTTTTATTAATAAAATTAGCATTTGATATATACGAACACTTGTCCAGTACACTTGCACTGTAATATTATATTTTCGTACATTTTCAAAACTTACTTCTTCTTTCTATTCTCTACCATTACATATTACATACTCTGTATTATGTGTTTCCGAACATGCACTTGCACTCTGTTCATTTGTGCCAATTGCATTTGTTTGTACAAAACCACCGTCATCCACCAACAAACAAACAAACCAACCAAACCAAACAATCAATGCACGATCCGCACCGTTTGCACCTAAATAAACCCGATCAGACCTATTGTGATTGCAACATCTAGTATGCCAAGTGTTTCCAGTGAACCGATACCCAACATTGATCAGCTGTACTCCCCGAAGTTCCCCTTAGAAGTAGTAAGGGAATTCGTTATGGAAGCGCTTAAAGAGGCGGTCGAGATTAATCAAGTACACAATCGTGATCCCATTGGATGGACAAACGAAAATCTTTTCCTGTAAGTTTACATTATAAACACAATCGACATTTCCACGACCCTAGTACATAACCTTCCTTGTATAAACAGACCACTGATTAAATTGACTGACCGCCTGCTTTTGGTTGGAGTACTTTCTGATGAGGACGTACACAAATTATTGGTAATGGTTGATCCTGAAACTTGGGATCCAACATTCGAAAGAGGTAATTATTTCATTCTCGTTCAATACTATTCTTTCTTACTTCACATCTTACATTTACCTACAGATGGCAAGGATGAGCATCGCAAAGGTCTGCTGACTATGAAAATGGCTGAGGGTGCTAAACTGCAAATGTGCTATCTGCTGCATCATCTGTACGATACACAGTTGCGTCATCGTGTGGAGAGCATTATATCTTTCTCCCATGATTTTGTCGGCGATTTGCAAACCGATCAACTGCGCCGTTATATCGAGATTAAACAGTCCGACCTTCCAAGTGCTGTAGCAGCCAAAAAGACAAAGGAATTCCGTTGTCCACCTAGAGAACAAATGAATCAGATATTGTGTTTCAAAAATTTGGAGCCTGACGATCAAGAGAACTGCACTTGTGGCCTAGATCTACGTGGTCGTCTATCCGACTTCCATGATAGTCTAATGCACAAAGTCTCCTTAAATGCTTTGCAAGAGCCTGATGGTACAGACAGCAATGCGATCGAAGAGGTAAAAACAGGTCCAATAACAAAGATATACAATTTTATAAATGCTGTCAAAGAGCTTGAAGAGGGCCCCAAGGAGGTTGAAGAGCCTGAGAAAAAAACACCTGAAGAAGTGTTCCGTAAGATTCTTATAAAGACCATTGTCAGTTGGGCTGAGGAGTCACAAATTGAGAATCCCAAACTGGTGCGTGAAATGTTTAGCTTGTTAGTACGTCAATATGACACTGTAGGTGAGTTGGTACGCGCTTTGGAGAAGACGTATGTCATCAATAGCCGCGCTAAAGATGATGTTGCTGAGATGTGGGTTGGCTTAAGCCAAATCCGCGCTTTGCTTCCTGTACAGATGAGCCAAGAGGAGGAAGAGCTCATGCGGAAGCGGTTGTGGAAATTAGTTAACAACGCTACATTCTTCCAACATCCCGATTTGATACGCATTCTTAGAGTGCACGAAAACGTCATGGCTGTTATGATGAATACTCTGGGTCGCCGCGCCCAAGCACAGAGTGATGCGCCTGCACAGACAGAAGGTGGGGAGGGAGTACCATCTAAGGAAAAGGACACCTCCCATGAAATGGTTGTGGCTTGTTGCCGCTTTTTATGTTATTTCTGTCGTACAGGACGCCAGAACCAAAAAGCCATGTTTGATCACTTTGATTTTTTGCTGGACAATGCCAATATTTTGCTTGCTAGACCGAGCTTGCGTGGTTCGACTCCGTTGGACGTGGCATATTCGAGTTTAATGGAGAACACAGAATTAGCTCTGGCACTTAGGGAACATTATTTGGAGAAAATTGCTATTTATCTATCCAGATGCGGTCTGCAAAGTAATTCAGAACTCGTAGAGAAAGGTTATCCTGATCTCGGCTGGGATCCGGTCGAGGGTGAACGTTATTTGGACTTCTTACGCTATTGCGTTTGGGTCAACGGCGAGAGCGTCGAAGAGAATGCTAACCTTGTCATTCGACTCCTTATCCGTCGTCCAGAATGTTTGGGACCGGCTCTAAGAGGAGAAGGAGAAGGTCTCTTCCGTGCCATTGTCGAGGCCAACCGCATGTCAGAACGTATAGCGGATCGTTGTAAGATGCAAGATGAAGCCGAAGGTACTATTGCTGGTCTCAACTTTACACATCCATTACCGGAGAGTGATGAGGACGAGGACTATATCGACACTGGTGCATCCATATTAAACTTTTATTGTACACTGGTAGACCTACTGGGTAGATGCGCACCCGATGCGTCTGTTATTGAACAAGGCAAGAACGAGTCACTGAGAGCTAGAGCTATTTTGAGATCTCTTGTGCCACTGGAGGATCTGCAGGGTGTACTTAGTTTGAAATTTACGCTTACACAAACGGCACCGGGCGAAGAGAAACCTAAGTCAGACATGCCTTCGGGCTTGCTCCCGAACAACAAGCAAAGTATTGTGCTCTTTTTGGAGCGCGTTTATGGTATTGAGAGTACAAGACCTCTTCTACAAGTTGCTGGAGGACGCCTTTTTACCAGATCTACGAACAGCCACCATTTTAGACAAGAGCGATGGCTCTGAAAGCGATATGGCCCTTGCAATGAATCGCTACATTGGCAATTCTATTTTGCCGCTATTAATAAAGCACTCGAAATTCTACAACGAGGCTGAGAACTATGCAAGTCTGTTAGATGCGACATTGCACACGGTCTACAGATTATCTAAGAACCGTATGCTAACCAAGGGCCAACGAGAGGCTGTATCAGATTTCCTGGTGGCGTTAACGTCCCAAATGCAACCAGCCATGTTATTGAAACTTTTGCGCAAGTTGACAGTGGATGTCTCTAAACTGTCTGAATACACAACGGTAGCACTAAGGGTAAGTAGAGCTTTGCAAAAAAAAAAAAATACATTATATTACAGAACTTCACTTTTCCTTTACTCTCAACAAATTTTAGCTTTTAACACTCCACTTCGATCGTTGTGCCAAATACTACGGCTCAACGCAAGGCCAAGGCTCGTATGGAGCTGCATCAGACGAAGAAAAACGTCTTACGATGCTTTTGTTCTCTAACATTTTTGACTCACTCAGCAACATGGACTACGACCCAGAACTCTTTGGTAAGGCGCTTCCATGTTTGACTGCGATCGGTTGTGCATTGCCGCCAGACTACAGCTTGTCCAAGAATACCGACGAGGATTACTATGGACGTCAATCGGGCTCACCAGATCAGCCACAATACGATCCAAATCCCATTGATACAACAGCTGTACACTTGGACAATGATCTCAACTCATTAGTGCAGAAGTTTAGCGAGCACTATCACGATGCCTGGGCTAGCAGACGCCTTGAAGGTAGCTGGACCTATGGCGAAGTTCGTTCTGATAACGACCGCAAACATCCACGTCTGAAGCCATACAATATGCTCACTGAATATGTACGTCCATTGTTCATAAAGTAAACGTAATGTATTTTATTTTCGCAGATCATCTCAAGTAAATGACTCATCAAGAACATCTCAACTAATTCAATCAGCTTCATATTTTATACAACTTCCTGAATAATTTACAATCCTTTACAATTTATTCTTACTTTAGGAACGTGAACGCTATCGCGATCCAGTTCGCGAATGTCTTAAAGCTCTTTTAGCTATAGGCTGGACTGTGGAACACACGGAAATCGATGTACCACTAAATCATCGTGGCTCTACACGACGTCAATCGAAACCGCAAATCGTATGTATTTAGTTATAGTACCCCAAAACAAAATTATTTGACAAACAATTAACGTTATTACAAAAATTTAATTTATGCTTGCAAATTCCTGGATATCCTCTCCAATTGGCCTTTACATTCCGAATACACATTTCCAAACATATTTCCCGATCTTTGGCTTAATAAATAGCACGAATTTCAGAGCGAAGGCAACCCTTTCAATTACAATCCGCATCCAGTGGATATGTCCAACTTGACACTGAACAGAGAGATGCAGAATATGGCCGAACGCCTTGCAGAAAACTCACACGATATTTGGGCTAAGAAGAAGAATGAGGAACTTAATACCTGTGGCGGAGTTATACACGCACAATTGGTACCCTACGATCTGCTTACCGACAAGGAGAAAAAGAAGAATCGCGAACGTTCTCAAGAGTTCCTCAAGTACATGCAATATCAGGGCTACAAATTGCATAAGTGAGTAGATTATATTTATTATTGTTTATACATCAAAACGATCTCCAACTCCATTTATTGTAGACCCTCAAAGGGCGGCGTCTTGGAAGAGGGAGGCATTACACAGGCTGCTGTAGAGCTGCGTTTCTCATACTCATTGCTCGAGAAACTCATACAATATCTGGATCGTGCTACAATTAACATGAAACTATTGAAGCCTTCAACGACCTTCAGTCGTCGTACTTCCTTTAAAACCGCCTCGCGCGACATTAAGTTTTTCTCAAAGGTGGTGCTGCCACTTATGGAGAAATATTTCTCGACACATCGTAACTATTTTATTGCCGTGGCCACCGCTACAAATAACATTGGTGCTGCCTCACTGAAGGAAAAGGAAATGGTCGCTTCAATATTTTGCAAGTTAGCATCACTTCTACGCAATCGTTTGAGTGCATTCGGACCGGATGTACGCATCACAGTGCGTTGTCTTCAAGTTCTTGTAAAGGGCATCGATGCAAAAACATTGACTAAGAACTGTCCTGAGTTCATACGCACATCTATGCTTACGTTCTTTAATCAAACAGCAGACGATTTGGGCAATACTATACTGAATCTGCAGGACGGAAAGTACAGTCACTTGCGCGGTACGCATCTGAAGACTTCGACATCATTGGGCTATGTAAATCAAGTAGTGCTACCCGTGCTCACGGCTATGTTTGATCATCTAGCGGCCTGTGACTATGGCAGCGATTTGCTACTGGATGAAATTCAAGTAGCCTCGTACAAAATACTCGCGGCGCTCTATCATCTCGGCACCGATGGTACACTAACGCATGAACGAAAATATCTTAAGACAGAGATTGAACGTCATCGTCCAGCGCTCGGTTCATGCTTAGGTGCATATAGCTCATGTTTCCCAGTTGCCTATCTAGAGCCACATTTGAACAAACACAATATGTTCTCATTGCTCAATCGCATTGCGGATCATTCACTAGAAGCGCAGGATATTATGGTCAAAATGGAAAGCTGTATGCCAAATCTGGAGACTATACTCAGTGAAGTCGATGCATTTGTTGAGTCAGACAAAACTTATCACGATGCGCCGCACATAATTGATGTCATCTTACCGCTGCTCTGTTCCTATTTACCATTCTGGTGGTCACAAGGACCAGACAATGTCAGTCCAACAAGCGGTAATCACGTAACAATGGTAACAGCAGACCACATGAACTCACTGTTGCGTAATGTGCTGAAGATGATCAAGAAGAACATCGGTAATGATAATGCACCCTGGATGACCAGAATCGCTGCATACACACAACAAATCATTATCAATACATCTGAAGAGCTTTTGAAGGATCCATTCCTGCCGTTAGCCGAACGCGTTAAGAAGCGCACTGAAAATATGATGCATAAAGAAGAAAGCATGCGTGGCTTCCTCAAATCATCCACTGATGATACTTCACAGGTGGAGACACAATTACAAGAAGATTGGAATCTACTTGTACGTGACATTTACTCATTCTATCCGCTGCTTATCAAGTACGTAGACTTGCAACGTAATCACTGGCTTAAGGACAATATACCCGAAGCGGAGGAACTGTACAATTATGTTGCAGAAATATTCAATATTTGGTCGAAGAGTCAGTACTTCCTAAAGGAGGAACAAAACTTTATATCAGCTAATGAAATCGACAATATGGCGCTGATTATGCCCACAGCAACGCGTCGCTCTGCTATATCAGAGGGTGCACCAGCGGTGGGAGGCAAAGTGAAAAAGAAGAAGAAAAATCGTGATAAGAAACGTGACAAAGATAAAGAAGTACAGGCCAGTCTTATGGTGGCCGCCTTGAAACGTTTGCTACCCGTAGGTCTTAATCTATTCGCTGGCCGTGAACAAGAATTAGTGCAGCACTGCAAGGATCGTTATCTAAAAAGATGAACGAATATGATGTAATTGAATTTGCACGCAATCAATTGACACTACCCGATAAACTGGATCCATCGGATGAAATGTCTTGGCAACATTATCTCTACTCCAAACTGGGCAAGTCAGAGGAGCCTGTAGACGAACAAGCGCTTGAAAAGGCTAATCAAAATCAAAACGAGAAGGGCAAGGACAAAACGCAGGAAACTGTAGATCGTATTGTGGCCATGGCAAAGGTGCTCTTTGGCCTGCATATGGTAAGTGTGACGTTATCCATGTGCGCTATGCATAAGGCTCATTTAAGAACTGATCTAATAGAAACTTTATTGCTTTATTATATCGGTTTATTTACATTAAAAAAAAAAATTTACTTTATTCTCTAATTTCTTTACCAAATTTATGTTAATTTTTCTTAAGTTTCCTTTTTCGATTTACATATATAATTTTTTATACTTTACATATTTCTTAAACACTCAAACACAACACACCGAACCATTTCACAATGCAACAACAACTCTGACCAAAACTTTGGTTGACTGTTCCTGACTGCCAAATGAAACCAATTACAGATCGACCATCCCCAACAGCAGAGCAAAAATGTCTACAGGAGTGTCGTATCAATACAAAGGAAACGTGCCGTTATCGCATGTTTCCGACAGACATCGCTACATTCTTTACCCAGGTTTTTAACGATAATCATTACAAATATTATCGAACGTCATACTATATATGCATATTTATGTAGTTGTATAGTTGTGTCTTGTCGATAAACGTTTGTCGTCGTCGACAATGCTTTGTTACAACTAATCCCACCACTGGTCGTCGTCGCTACCGCTACCCGGTTTAGTGCAGTTGCATCAACACTAATTTTATTTCGTTATACTTTTGGTTTCTTACCTTTTTTTTTTTGTCGCCTTGTTTTCTCGCCTATCGTACTAAATTATTTCGTATACTAATAACAATAAAAAAAAACTGTGTAGATTGCTTCGTATCTAAAGCCATATTTGTTTGTTCTTTCGTGCTTGCTTCCTACTCTAGGCAACATGTCCCAAGATCAGACCCAAGCGCTGGAGCTCTAAAATATCCGGTGCACGTCGCCAGGCGGTTATATCAAGCATATGCTCCATACATCTTTATCGCTTGAGCAGGTGGTAGTCTTGTAGTATTAACCCCAAAAAAAAAGCCAAAAAAAAGAACCCATTTAAAAAATGGATAATATCAAAATTCAAAACCAACTCAAAACGAATTTGAATTCGTTGGTTTCCTATTTTTTTGTTTGATTGTTGTTGCTTTTTTTTACCTAATGCATCAGAACTAACATATTACTAAAAAAAAAAATATATATATCTTTCTGTTTGTGTTAGTTGGGATGCACTATATTTTCGGGATTAAAGATTTTCTAATCATGATATTTCTATACAAATAGACATCGCGCTTGTAATATCTTTGCGCGTACCTACTATGAACAATGGCTACAGGAGGAGAATTCAGGCCAAGAGGTAATGATTGAGGATCTTACACAATCATTTGAAGAATCCGAAAAATCAAAGAAGGATGAAGAAGAAACCGAAGGTAAACCAGATCCACTAACACAATTGGTGACAACCTTCTGTCGTGGCGCTATGACTGAACGCAGTGGTGCACTACAGGAAGATTTACTTTATATGTCTTATGCACAAATTGCTGCTAAATCATGCGGTGAGGAGGAGGAGGAAGGTGGTGATGAAGAAGGTGGCGGCGAAGGTGGTGAAGAGGGCGAGGGTACTAGCATTCATGTAAGTTTTAAAAAAAAAATTCCAAACAAGAACTCTCTTTTAACAAACTAAAAATTCAAATAATGCTAACACATCCAGTATAAAATGGTTAAACTTATGGTAACAACTCTTCAGAATGTTAGATATTTTTTATTACTACAAAATTAATTATTATTGTTGTTGTTGTTATTCAACGGTATAGGAACAAGAAATGGAAAAACAGAAACTGCTCTTCCATCAAGCACGTCTATCGAATCGTGGTGTTGCTGAAATGGTGCTGCTACACATTTCCGCCTCAAAGGGTATACCATCAGAGATGGTTATGACAACACTCAACCTTGGTATTGCCATATTGCGTGGCGGTAATATCGATATTCAGATGGGCATGTTAAATCATTTAAAGGAGAAGAAAGATGTTGGATTTTTCACTTCCATTGCTGGACTCATGAACTCTTGTAGCGTGCTCGATTTGGATGCCTTTGAGCGAAACACTAAAGCAGAAGGTAAGTTCTAGCTTCCAATGCTTCCAATGATCCCTTTGTAGCGTCTGTTTTCACTTATCCTCCTTTTTTGAGTTTATTCCTTATTATTTGATTTTGATTTCTTGATTTGTATTTCCATGCACCTTTACCTACAAACACCTTTACTTCATGGTTCCCTACCACACGAAAAAAAAAACACCTTTGGTTTTTTGTTTTACCACCACAATCACAACCACACCCTTACATCCAACGCATGTCAATCCTGTGTCTTGTATCTGTGTTGTGTGTCCCCGCCTTTTTGTTATTCGTTGTTATAAATGTTGCAACAACACAAAGAGTACATTCCAAGTGCGGGTTCAGGTCTAGGTGTTGGCTCCGAGGGCGCCGCTGGAGAAAAAAATATGCACGATGCTGAGTTTACATGCGCACTCTTCCGTTTCATACAGCTGACTTGTGAAGGTCACAATTTGGGTAAGTTACAATCTCTTAGCACAAGATTCAAAGAATTTATTGTTTTATTGCTTAATTTTTAGAATGGCAAAACTATTTGCGTACTCAGGCGGGCAATACCACCACTGTAAATGTGGTCATCTGTACAGTTGATTACTTACTGCGTTTGCAAGAATCCATCATGGACTTCTACTGGCACTATTCGAGCAAAGAAATCATTGATCCAGCGGGTAAAGCGAACTTCTTTAAGGCAATCGGCGTTGCAAGTCAGGTTTTCAACACACTCACTGAAGTCATTCAGGGTCCATGTACGCTGAATCAACAGGCTTTGGCACACTCAAGATTGTGGGATGCTGTCGGCGGTTTTCTGTTTTTATTTTCACATATGCAGGATAAGCTTTCGAAGCATTCAAGCCAGGTGGATCTGTTGAAGGAATTGTTGAATCTGCAAAAGGATATGATAACTATGATGTTGTCTATGCTTGAAGGCAATGTGGTTAATGGTAATTGGATAACTAAATAGCAATTCTTAAAAGATGAAACTTACCGCGTTAACACTTTTTTTTTATTAAAAATAGGCACTATTGGTAAACAGATGGTGGACACATTGGTGGAGTCCGCTAGTAATGTAGAATTGATCTTGAAATACTTCGATATGTTCCTCAAGTTGGCCGATCTGATTGAGTCGCCAAGCTTCCACGAAATCGATATGAAGAATGAAGGCTGGGTAACACCTAAAGACTTTAGAGATAAAATGGAACAGTCCAAAAACTACACTCCGTAAGTTGGTGATCTCGTTAATTGTTAACACAATGCGTATGCTTTACTTCAAATTCATTTTTCAAACTTTATACATTTCAGGGAAGAAATGGATTTCCTTTTGGCATGTTGTGAACGTAATCACGAGGGTAAAATTGATTATGGTGCCTTCGTTGAACGTTTCCATGAACCATCAAAGGAGATCGGTTTCAACTTGGCTGTGTTACTGACAAATCTTAGTGAACACATGCCCAATGAACCACGTCTGGCTCGTTTCCTCGAGACAGCTGGTTCCGTGTTGAATTACTTCGAGCCGTTCCTAGGTCGCATTGAGATTCTGGGCAGCTCGAAGCGGATTGAACGCGTTTACTTTGAAATTAAGGACTCAAATATTGAACAGTGGGAGAAACCACAGATTCGTGAATCGAAGCGTGCCTTCTTCTACTCCATTGTTACTGAAGGCGGCGACAAAGAAAAACTTGAGGCGTTTGTTAACTTCTGTGAAGATGCGATCTTTGAAATGACACACGCATCTGGACTGATGGCAACAGACGATGGTGGCGGTAATGTGAAACGCGATACTTCCTATAGTTCGTACTTGAGCGAAGAGGAAGAAGAACGTGCCGCACGTGATCCTATACGCCGTACAATTAACGCAGTAAAAGATGGACTCAAATTCGGTGTGCATATGCTTAGTCCGACGAATATCAAACATCAAATTGGCGTTATGCAAACAAAATCCATACCAGAGCTTATTGTTGGTTTCTTCAAAATCATTTTCTACATCTTCTATTACAGTGGTTATGCGAATTACGCTGTGGTGCGCTATATCTTTGGCATATTGTTGAACCTTATGCGTGGACCAGCACCGGAAGAGGAAGAACAACCAGCTATTGAAGAAGAAACATTTGGTAGAGCATTGCCACCGTTACCGTTGGAAGAACCGCCGGGTACGGTGCAGGCATTCGGTTTGGATATTAGCAAAGAAGAAAACGGACAATATAAGGTTGCACCGCATGAATCACCTGGTGGCAGCGGTAATTCATCTATGGAGGAAACTGGTGAATCTAGTCCTGAGGATGGTGCTGCAGCTGGTGAGGCAGGCGAAGGTGAGCCGCATCAAGAACCGGTATCGATTGTTGATATTTTGGGTGGTGATGCCGCAAAGAAAGCGGCACAAGAACGCCAAGAAGCACAGAAAGCACAAGAGGCGGCTATGGCTTCAATTGAAGCTGAGGCCAAGAAATCGTCGTCAGCGCCACAGGAAACTCCTGCTGTGCACCAAATTGATTTCTCGCAATATACACACCGTGCAGTCAGTTTTCTGGCGCGTAACTTTTATAATCTGAAATATGTGGCTTTGGTTTTGGCCTTCAGCATCAACTTTATGCTGCTCTTCTATAAGGTTACATCATTTGCCGTAGAGGAAGAAAGTTCAGGCGAAGAAGAATTGATTTTAGGCTCTGGTTCTGGTGGTGGCGGTTTGACTGGTTCTGGTTTAGGCTCCGGTGGCGGTGGCTCAGGTGACGGTGAGCCGGAAGAAGAGGAAATACCCGAAAAAGTGCACGTCGATGAGGATTTCTATTACATGGAACATGTGTTACGCATTGCAGCTTTATTACATTCACTTGTCTCGTTGGCCATGTTAATTGCCTACTACCATCTAAAGGTACCGCTGGCCATTTTCAAGCGTGAGAAGGAAATTGCACGACGTCTGGAATTCGATGGTCTCTTTATTGCCGAACAGCCCGAGGACGATGATTTCAAGTCACATTGGGATAAATTGGTAATATCAGCTAAATCCTTCCCAGTCAATTATTGGGATAAGTTCGTTAAAAAGAAGGTACGCCAAAAGTATAGCGAGACGTACGATTTCGACTCTATCTCTAATTTGCTGGGCATGGAAAAGAGCGCATTTTCGGCACAGGAAAGCGAAGAGGGTGGCCTATGGCGTTATATCATGAACATCGATTGGCGTTATCAAGTTTGGAAGGCGGGTGTCACCTTTACGGATAACGCGTTTTTGTACTCACTATGGTATTTCTCTTTCTCGGTAATGGGTAACTTTAATAATTTCTTCTTCGCGGCACATTTGCTCGATGTTGCGGTAGGCTTTAAGACGCTACGCACCATTTTGCAATCCGTCACACACAACGGCAAACAACTTGTGCTCACGGTTATGCTGCTTACAATCATTGTATACATTTACACCGTAGTGGCGTTCAACTTCTTCCGCAAGTTCTACATACAAGAAGAGGATGAGGAAATTGATAAGAAATGTCATGATATGTTAACATGTTTCGTCTTCCATCTGTACAAGGGTGTACGTGCCGGTGGTGGCATAGGTGATGAAATCGGCGATCCTGATGGCGATGATTATGAAGTCTATCGTATTATTTTCGATATAACATTCTTCTTCTTCGTCATTGTTATTCTCTTGGCCATCATTCAGGGTTTGATTATCGACGCATTCGGTGAACTGCGTGATCAGCTCGAATCGGTCAAGGATAATATGGAATCGAATTGCTTTATATGTGGCATGGGTAAAGACTTCTTTGATATAGTGCCGCATGGCTTTGATACGCATGTGCAAAAGGAGCATAATCTGGCCAATTATATGTTCTTCCTGATGCATTTGATTAATAAACCGGACACCGAGTATACCGGTCAAGAAACGTACGTTTGGAATATGTATCAACAGCGCAGCTGGGACTTCTTCCCAGTGGGTGACTGCTTCCGTAAGCAATATGAAGATGAGTTGTCCGGCGGCGGCGGTGGCGGCGGCTAAACATACAACGCCAGCGACTTGCATTTTTTTTTTGTTCAAAACACGACCATAATGACCGAGGACCACTGCGCTTCGATTTTCTTTTTTATTTTCGGTTGTTTTTTTTTTTGGGCTACGTTTGCTGCGTTTACAGCAATTTTTATTTTTTTTGAAACGAATTTTTTTCTACAAAAAATCGAGAAAAGTTTATTTTTTAATAAAAAATAATAATAATCTATTAATTATTCAATTATGACTTATGAGATTAATGAAATTTTTAAATAAATTACTTACGAATTTTCTTTCCTCTTAGTCAATTTAAAAAAAAAATAAATATATATTTTTAAATACCTTAAGTAAATAATTAATGAAAAAAAACTTTGTTGTTTCGCTTCCCTAAAAAAAAAAACATAAAACAAAATATATTTGTTAATACTTTTTATCAAAGTTTAATAAATGAAGAGTTTAATTTTAATACAAAATTAATTTATTTGCTCTACGGTAACTGCGCGGTGCGGCATAAGTTCACTATCCTCCTCCGGCTGCGCTAATGCCGCTTGCGTTGCTTGTTTTTGGCGTTTCGATAATTGTTGCTTTGCAGGCTTATTGATCTGTGGCTCATTGATAATGATTGTATCGCTGGTATGCTGACTAGACTTCATATGTGCCAAAAGCTGTGGCTTACGCATAAAACCTTCACCGCATTCAAGACACTCGTACGGTTTTTTATTGCTATGCACAAATCTATGCGCATTACGATTTTCACGACTGTGAAATGTCTTGCCGCAAACTTCGCACGCAAAATTCTTAACGCCAGCATGTATGAGCAGATGACGTTTATAATATTCCGGATAGATAAATGTAGCATTACACTGATTGCAGGCAATCGGACGCTCGCCGGTATGTGTTGCCTTAATATGATAGTCGAGCAGGCGTCGCCGCTTAAATGTTTTCTCACATTGCTCACATTTGAAACTCTTTTCATTGAAATGTATGGTGCGTTTGTGCGTGGATAGATTGGAATATTGTGTAAATGTAGACTCACATATATCGCATTTATACGGACGTTCACCGGTATGTATACGTTCATGATCTTGCATATCCTTTTGTCTGGCAAAACATTTGCCGCATGTCGAACAAACGAATGGCTTCTCGCCGGTATGCACTACCAAATGCAACTTAAGATTTTGTTTCTTCTTAAAGGTTTTCTCACATAAATTACACGAAAAAAATTTCGTTACTGTTATGCTTTGCCATATGCAAGCGTAGTGTTGATTCTTTCCAGAAACTCTTTTTACATGTACCAAAGGTGCAGTTCAGTTTATGTGTGCTGATTACGTGTGTCGCTTGATGCAATCTTAGCGATTTTTTTGTATCAAATATTTCATTGCATTCAAAACATTTTAGCGAATTTTCGATGTTATTCACTTGCGGCGCTTCGGCATGTTTAACATAAACACTGCGCGTGCTGCTGTCTATGGAATGCTGATGTTCCAGATCCATATGCTCATGTAATAGTTTTAAATTATCATAACCTTGACCACATGTAGCGCATTCGAAGGAATATTCGTTATGTACCTCAATGTCAGCGGTTTCTGCTGTTTCTGTTGCATCTGGCTCTATTTCTGTAGCAGCAATATATTCGTAGTTAGCTGTAAATGAAATGTATTTTCTAAATGTATAAAACGTTATTTTCTTATATAAAACGCAATTACCTTCACGTGCTTCGACTTCCTGTTGTATTTCTTCAATTTCATCAATGATTTCGATCTCTTCCGCTTCAAATTCTGCAATCTCCTCAATGTACTCACACGTTTCCTCGTACAATGCATCCAAATCGTTTAAATCATTTTGTTTATCATATATTTCTGTTTCTTGGTAAACTGTTGTCGCATGTTCAACTTCAATTGGTGTTTCGTCACCTTCGAGTTTTAAAAATTCTTGTTCGTCGCCATATTTACTTGGAACCTTTGAGTTTATTTTGTAAGTATTTATTATGCGCTCACGTAGATTAGCGAGCTGTCGCGCAAGACTTTCATAAGTTTCAATTGCCACAACACAGGGCAAACACGCTGCCGCTGTTTGCATTTCGCTTGGCTCCAGCTTGCAATTGATTATATTGCCTAGTACCGAAGCCAAGGTGCGTTCGACTTTGCCATCCTCGGAAGTTGATTCCTCCAAGAGCAATTGATAGTTAATACTGTTTGTTAACGAACAATTGCACAAATAACAATTTAAATGCGTTTGAGTCATGTTGCCGCTAAAGTAAAATTTATTTTATTTAAACTGTTTTTTTTTTTTTTTTGTTTTATGCGAAACATCTGTTTTAAGCAGCACAGCTGTGTGTTGCATACCACAGCGCCTCTCACTTAACAACTGAGCGTAGTTTGGCAGCACTGCTTATGTTAAATAGCAGTCTGTACAAAATTATTTGTACAGCTTACGCAGCACATTGGGACGCTGTTTCTGTGTTGAAGACAGAACTGACAAAAAATTAGAGCAGCGTAAAGATGTCTGTTTTACCGTTCGTACGCGGAGTGGATTTTACTTCAAATGACTTCAGCGTAAGTAAATAAAAATATTTTAAAATAATATCTACACAATGGCGCACATTTGACAATTGATTGCAAAATCGTAGGTTTTGTTTTAGCTTTGCAAAAGCATTTTTCAGTTGCAGCTGACAGCAGCAACTGAATTGCTGTCGTTTAGTCATCGTTACACGGCGCTGCATTGACGTTGACTGCGCTGCGGCAGCACATTTGTTTACCAACAAAAACAAAAAAAAAGAAAACAATAATTAAATGTATTTATTTATTTTTGTTTTAGGAAATATTTCCCTGCTCCATGCGACAAATGTCGCGCGTACAATGGCTTACGCTGGACAGAACACAATTACATGAAATACCCGAAGAGCTGGGACAGCTACAGAAACTGGAGCATCTTTCGTTGAAACACAATCAATTGGAAAAACTTTTCGGCGAACTCACAGAGTTAGCATGTTTGCGCTCATTGGATTTGCGTCATAATCAGCTTAAAAATAGTGGCATACCACCGGAGCTGTTTCGCCTCGAAGAGCTAACAACGCTCGATTTATCGCACAACAAACTGAAGGAAGTGCCTGAAGGCTTGGAACGCGCCAAAAGTCTAATTGTGCTAAATCTAAGTCATAATCAAATTGAAGCTATACCTGCACCACTATTTATACATTTGACAGATCTTTTATTTCTCGATTTATCGCACAATCGACTCGAAACGCTGCCGCCACAAACACGTCGCTTAACCAATCTGAAGACACTTAATCTGTCCAATAATCCACTTGAGCTATTTCAATTGCGTCAGCTGCCTTCTTTGCAAAGTTTGGAAGTGCTCAATATGAGCAATACGCAACGCACGCTACTCAATTTTCCCACAACGCTGGATAGTTTAGCAAATCTGTCGGAGCTGGATTTATCGCACAATTCTTTGCCTAAAGTACCCGATTGTGTGTATAATGTCATCACTTTGACGCGTCTTAATCTTAGCGACAACGAAATCAATGAACTCAGTTCAAGCATTGAGTTCTGGCAACGTTTGGAAACATTAAATCTGTCACGCAATCAGCTCACAGCGCTGCCGGCTGCACTATGTAAACTTACAAGGCTGCGACGTCTCTTCGTTAACGATAACAAAGTTGATTTTGAGGGTATACCATCCGGCATTGGTAAATTGTGTTCTCTGGAAGTTTTTTCTGCCGCAAATAATCTGCTAGAAATGGTACCAGAAGGTCTATGCCGCTGCGGCGCTTTAAAAAGAATTGAATCTTAGCTCAAATCGACTCATTACATTACCCGATGCCATACACTTATTGGACGGCATGGATAAATTAGATCTACGCAATAATCCTGATTTAATTATGCCACCAAAACCGAACGAAATGAACAAAAATACCAGTATTGAATTTTACAATATTGATTTCTCATTGCAAACTCAATTGCGTTTAGCTGGCGCTCAAGTGCCTAATTCGGTGCCTGCGGCACCAACACAAAAAGATTCAACGGCACGCAAAATACGCTTAAGACGTGGTCCACGTGCTGATGCCGATCAAGATTCAGCAAAAATACTCAAAGGCATGAAAGATGTTGCCAAAGATAAACAGGAGTCCGATCAATCTTGGGCTGAATTAGAAGATGGACGTCCCGAATCATTGAAGCCAAAACGTTGGGATGAATCATTGGAAAAGCCGCAACTGGATTATTCCAAATTCTTTGAGAAGGATGATGGACATTTGCCGGGTTTAACAATTTGGGAAATTGAAAATTTTATACCGAATAAAATTGAGGAAGTAGTACATGGCAAGTTTTACGAAGGCGATTGTTATATTGTGCTGAAAACCAAATTTGATGATTTGGGTCAATTGAGCTGGGAGATATACTTTTGGATTGGCAATCAGGCCACATTGGATAAGCGTGCTTGTGCAGCGATACATGCAGTGAATTTGCGTAACTTTCTGGGTGCACGCTGTCGCACAATACGCGAGGAGCAAGGTGCGTAGTAGAAAATTTATGAAAAATTATTTTCTTGTAAAAAATTACTTTTTGTTTTAGGTGACGAATCCGAGGAGTTCTTGGC
Source organism: Leucophenga varia (assembly GCA_018903435.1). Lineage (NCBI taxonomy): Eukaryota > Metazoa > Arthropoda > Insecta > Diptera > Drosophilidae > Leucophenga > Leucophenga varia. Next base: position 32,736 of record JAEIFJ010000275.1, read on the forward strand.
ACTTTTCGAAACGGAAGTCATTTACATAGAGGGTGGACGCACTGCTACAGGTTTCTACACTGTTGAGGAGATGATATACACCATACGTCTGTATCGCGTACATGCCTGCAGGCGCCTCTATACATCTAGAACCGGTAGCAGTGCACATAGACTCATTGGATCCACGTTATGCCTTCGTATTGGATTGTGGCATAAAGATGTACATTTGGCTTGGAAAAACATCTAAAAAATACGCTCAACTCCAAGACACGCCTAATGGCGGAGAAGATCAATAAGACAGAGCGTAAAAATAAAAGCGATATTTTTGTCGAGCGCCAAGGAGACGAAAGCGTTGAATTTTGGCAATCGTTGGAAATCGATGCAGAGGATGCAAAGCAACACGAAATAACAGAACATGTCGCGAATGATTTTACGCCATTTGTGCCGCGTCTCTATCAGGTGCAATTGGGCATGGGTTATCTTGAGCTGCCGCAAGTCGAAATTCCAGAACAGAAGCTGGTGCACACATTGCTTAATAGCAAAAATGTTTACATACTCGATTGCTATACTGATCAATTTGTTTGGTTTGGCAAGAAATCAACGCGTTTGGTGCGCGCAGCGGCCATAAAGCTTTCACGTGAACTTTTTAATATGATACAGCGTCCGGATTATGCGCTGGTTACACGCGTACAGGAAGGCACTGAAACGCAGATCTTTAAAACGAAGTTTACCGGCTGGGATGAAGTTTTAGCCGTGGACTTTACACGCACTGCCAAGAGTGTTGCAAAAACTGGAGCAGATTTAACAAAATGGGCGCGTCAACAGGAGACACGCGCCGATCTAGCAGCACTCTTTATGCCGCGTCAAAATGCTATGCCACTCAGTGAAGCTGAACAGTTGGAAGAGGACTGGAATTATGATCTGGAAATGATGGAAGCTTTTGTACTCGAAGGCAAGAAATTTGTACGTTTGCCAGAGGAGGAACTGGGACATTTCTATACGGGTGAATGTTATGTATTTCTTTGTCGTTACTGCATACCTGCAGACGATGGTGATGCCGGCGATGATGTTGACGGTGAAACCGCAACAACAACAACAGCACACAATGCAACACCAGCGGAAGATGAAATACAATGCGTTGTTTACTTTTGGCAAGGACGTAATGCCGGCAATATGGGTTGGCTTACGTTTACATTTACATTGCAGAAAAAATTCAAAGCAATGTTTGGTGAGGAACTGGAGGTGATGCGCATATTTCAGCAGCAAGAAAATCTTAAATTTATGTCACACTTTAAGCGTAAATTTATAATACACACTGGCAAACGCAAAGATAAATCACGTACGCCAGATGGTAAGGCAGCGGTGGAGTTTTTCCATTTGCGTTCGAATGGTGGCGCACTTACGACGCGTTTTATACAAATACAACCGGATGCGGCGCACTTAAATTCTGCTTTCTGGTGAGTTTAATATTGTGGCATGTTAAATTAATAAATAAATTTTATAATTTTTTGCAGTTATATACTCTATGTGCCATTTGAAACGGATGAAGAGTCAGAGTCGGGCATTGTCTATGTCTGGTTAGGTAGCAAATCCTGTCCCGAAGAAGCTAAGCTAGTACAAGAAATAGCAGAGGAAATGTTTAATGGTCCCTGGGTCAGTCTACAGGTAAGCTTTGTTTTGAAATATAAACATACAATAAATATTTTTAATATATGCTCCCAAACAGATACTCAATGAAGGCGACGAACCGGAGAACTTCTTTTGGGTTGCGCTTGGCGGACGTAAACCATACGAAACAACTGCCGATTATATGAATTATACGCGTCTGTTCCGTTGCTCCAATGAAAAAGGTTACTTTACAGTTGCAGAAAAATGCACCGATTTCTGTCAAGATGATTTGGCCGATGATGATATTATGATACTCGATAATGGCGATCAAGTATTTCTATGGATGGGCTCACGTTGCAGCGAAGTAGAAATTAAATTAGCGTATAAATCTGCACAAGTTTATATACAACATATGCGCATAAAGCAGCCAGAACGTCCACGTAAACTATTTTTAACGCTTAAAAATAAAGAATCGAAACGTTTTACAAAATGCTTCCATGGTTGGAGCGAACATAAAGCGCTCTGTGGCTAGTTCGCGTGAGCATAAGCAAATATGACAGTGTAATCCTTAAAGAAGAAACAAAAAAAGGCACAACTCTAGCAACATGAAATTTTAAAACGTGTTGGACTGCAATATTTTATACTTAATCCTATTATATCATATATGTATATGCTTACTTTTTATACTATGCTACTAATTTTTTTTAGTACCTATTTTAAAAACTCCAAAGTATTCTGTGTATTTCTCTTTTTTTAAATTTTTTTTATTTACTTACATAAATATGTAACTATTTTATATATTAAAATATTTATAACGAACGAACCGATCGATTGCCAAGTTTAGAACTTATTCTGCTAAAAATGCAAAAAAAAAATAGCAAAAAAAATATTTAAATATTTTTCCTATTGTCAAAAATATTTATAATAATCAAAATGCAAAACTGTGCTTCATTTTATCATTTTAGTATTTCAAGGACATCGTTCATTTTATTGCTGTGAAAGGACACATTTAAACTACTTTGCAATTTTATAATCTATAATATAACAGCCCACACATGCTGCAATATAATTACGGAAAAAATGCATATTTAAAATTATTTATTTATATGGGAAACTCAATGCACAAGACTGATGTTCCCAACCAGACAAATTACACAGAGATTCTAATAAAATTTCCAACAAGAAGTATTGCGCATGCCAAAAACTAAACAAAAAGCGCAAAAACTATTTGCGAATTATAAGCAAATTGTGAAGATTCGTAAAACCATTTGTTTTTTTTTTTTTTCATAAAATTAATATAGTGAATTCTTGTTTTTTGGAACAAAAAAAAAAGGAAAAAAAATGTTTGAGGTGAAATGTATGAAACAGAGCAAAGGAGAATTTACTAAACTAATTAAGCCGTTTTGTTTTACTTGACCAGACCTACAACCTCTACTATAAGAAACTGTCAAATGGGAAGTTTTATCCCACCCGCCATTTTCTTCACACTTTACATCAAGATACCTTTTTTAAGGCCACAAAAGTTCAAAAATGGGCGGTAAGTTTATATGGAGGCTATACCTAAAAATGTGCGTGGCACCTTAGTTTTGACTTTGGATGATATTTGATGTGTTTTTATTTGATTTGAAGCAAATACATTCATACATAATGCATATTATCATAGAAAAATTCGAATATGGGAGGTCATTTGGTATGGGGAGTATATCTAAAAATGGGCGTGTCACTTTCATTTTCGGATTTGACTTTTTCGTTGCCGAGAAAAGCTTAAGTTAAAAACTTTAACAAAATATCTCTAGTACTATCCGAGTAAATTGCGTTGAAATAAAGAGACAGACAGATGGACATGGCTGGATCGACTAGTCTCATTGAGCTGATCAAGAAAATGTATACTAGCTGGGGTCTACAAGGCTTCCTTAAAGGCGTTTCAGACTCTCAGACAAGCCGTTTACAATATGTGTAACCTTTTGTTTTTAAAGGCCAAGCCGTCTGTCAGTATTTATTCGTTTTAATAGCTTAGTTTTTAAGACATTGACCTGAAATTCGAAACTTAAGATTTTCTCAGCCCTAAGCAGTTAATGTATTAAAATAAAAGTTCCACGCCGATTTTTAGACATAGCTAGCATATAAAAAGTTTTGCCTTTTTTTCGATTTTTTTTAGGGAAATACTTATTACTTCTGATTTTTTTTGGTCTAAGTAGTTTGTATATCAGAACCAAGATGTCCATTTGCGATTTAAGTCCGTAATGTTATTATTTTTGAATATATTCTCTCAAAATTAAGTAAAATCACTTCATCTTATGTTTACACTACCGATGTGATGCGAATCGGGTCACTATAACATACAGTCCCCATACAAACTCACCTCCCATTTTTTATTAAAAAAAAAAAAATTATAGCTAAACAAATCTGTATTTTTATGTCGAAATTTCATATAATTGCTTCTTATTTGAACCCTATCTTGATATTTTAGCTGGGTTGTATTGGATCATGGACCCCTATCCATTCCCTTTTCGAAATTCTATACACGCCACTGATTCAAATTTTCGTGTGGCGGTTATTTGAGCTTTGATCCTACCGAAGTTAATGTCTTTCCTACTTCTAATACCAAGCGTGTCTAACGTACTGTCTGTCTGTCTGTCTGCGGTATGAAAACGATATTTGAAATGCTAAAGTTATTATTTAATTGCTACAGGTTCTACAGCTACTCTACGATTGTGCGATTTTCCGCCTTTCACCATTTAGTCTACAAATTACGTAGAAATACAATAAAAAAAAAACACATGACTAAATCATAACGACTCAAATAAACTAATAAAAATTTTATGCGTTGCAATAAATTTCCAAATCGATTAAGTTTTTTAAACATGAATCACATTTATTTCATATCAATTTGCTTTTTAAATTTGTGTAGACATTTATCAATCCATCTAGAGTTTTGTTTTTTTATATAAACATTCATAAATCATTTTTGAATATTACATTTACTTTCTGCTTAACTATATACTTCTTTTTTTTTTTTGACAATTACATAATTTTTTCTCAGACAATTACATATATATATATGTATACATATTCTATTCAGATAAATATATAAATTTTATTTTTTACTTAACAATAAAATGGTTAGACTTAGCTAACCAAACAATTTTATAAATATAATAATTTTTTTTTAATAATAAACAACAACAAAAAAGACATAGCGAATATGTTAAAAAAATATACATATTCCGAAAAAAAAATCACAGTTTTGGATCTTTGAAATCTCTCATTTTTTTTTTGTTTGTTTTTGAAAATGACGACGACGACAACTACGATAATTATCAATTATTTTTTTTGTGTTTGTGTGTGTCTCTGTTTGTGCGTTTGTCTATCTGTCCGTCTGTCTGACAATCAGTTTGTGCATAATGCTAAGCTATAAATATGTAAGTAGTGCCTTCCTCTATTTGTATGTGAGTGTATGACTTCAAAAGATCAATAAAGTTAACAACTACAGACATATACATACGTACATACATGCATACAATATACATATAAAGCCTAATGACCAAATAGCCTCTTTTATGGTGGGTGGTGGGACTGGGGTACATACATACATACATATACATACACGAATAATAATAACAGCAACAGCTAAACACAATTACATCGAATATAATGTTTTGCATATGTTTTATAATCCATTTGTGCCACTATCATCATCATCAACATCATCTTCTCGATTTAATTGCAAATCCTCTACGACAACATCAGCGTTAGAGTCTGTGCCGACTCTGACACCGCGCCGACGATCACGTCTACTGGACAATCAAAAATTGTACAATTGAAAATAGTACAAAATGAATACAATAAATATAGCTGCAAAGTATCAGTAGTCTAAACGTTTCTTGAGTCGAAAAAAATCCGCATTATCAATGCTTGCCATATTATCCATATTGAGATTACGTAGCGTTGTCAATGTCGATAGACGTTCCTCAATATCCATATACATGCTGCGACAACGAAATACCGTTAAAGTTTGCAAGCATTTACAATTGACCAATATGGCGTCCAGTGTATGATCTGTCAGTTGACTACAACCACTGATATGCAGCGCGCGTAAACGACGCAATTTGAGTGTTACCGCTTTAATAGCTTTATCATCGATATTATAACAATCGGAGAGATCAAGTTCTTCAATGGACGGACAATTAGTTACCAGCGATTCCATGCCCAGCAATGAAATTTGCTGACAATTCGATAGCAACAGACTACGTAGCTCAATATGCTTTAGACCATATTTAAGCGATACATCGGTTATTTTATTGCAACCCTTAAGATTTAGTGCACGTAAACCGCGTAGTTCTTGTATATTGAAACCTTCAAAATCCTCTTCGCCAATCAGATTCATTTCATAAGCAGCAAACATAACCTGTTTACGTTTAGCATCGCGTACAATTTCCTCTTCGGCTTTGCTGCGCAATGAAATCTTCATGGATTGTTGTGAAGCCGCAAGGCTATCACGTTCGGCCAGCGTATAGGCGAGCGGTGGATAAAAATTTTCCATCGATGACTTTTGTGCACGTTGCAGTTCGAGTTTTGAGATATTTATGCCGGTGAGTGCAGCATCCGTTAGCTGGAAAAGCGTAGTAAGCGTTTATATTAAAAATCATAAAAAAAAAAAAAATTTAACGTTTCGACTTACCCGTATGCAACTTTCCAGCGAGAGTTCACGCAGCCAACGCAAACGTTGTATAATACATTGTACTGCCGCATCGGTGACACCATCAACACAATGATTAACATTCAGTATACGCAGCTCGGGTAGATTTACGGCAACCGCCTTTATGCATGCCTCGCAGATTTGTAAATAAGACAAATTTAAATCACGCAACACTGTATTCTCTTCTCGTGCAACACCCTTGATAATGCCTTCCGATGTAATGCCATCACAACTGGATATATCGAGTTGCCGCAAACGTTTCAAGTTAGCCAAATGCACTGCACCCGCATTGGTCAAGCCAAGACAAGAGCTTATCTTAAGCACTTCCAATTGTGGATTTGTTTGTACCAAAAACTCAAGACAATCATTATTCAATGAGCTGCTTGCCGATAGATCCAATTCAACCAGCTGCCGTTGACTGTCCAAAAAGCTACGTATATTCGCTGCCACCAATTGACGACAGCCACTCAGGTATAGACGCTTCAATTTTAGATTACATAACGAAAGTAAACCAACACCAATTAGCGTATGACTAAAGTCAAGCTCGACAAGATTATCGGTGTGCTGATTTAAAACGCGCTTAACATACTCAAAACGTAAGCACCGATTCACTCGGTGGCAACGATGTATTGCAATCGTTCGGATAGAAACGTTTATAGATGGCATTGTGAAATGCAATGGGGCAACCGGTAAGATTCAACGATTTTAGCACATTAATATTTTGCGTCAAACGCACCAAAATAGCATCGGTCAAATACTGACAATCGCGCAAAGCTAAATGCAATATGCCCGACAAATTTGCCGCCAATTCTTTGCTAGATGCATTCTCTAAAAACGAACCGGACATGAAGAGCGGCGCACAACGTGAAACGGATAGTTCACGTAAACGCGGCAAATGACTGATGATCGCATAAAATTGTTTATCATTCAAGTCGACATTATCGAAATAAATTGATTGTGCCGAACGTCCAATGTGTAACATCAACTCTGGCATATGACCAATGGTAACCTCCTCCAGGCAAAAGCTACGAAACTCCATAAGACTTTTGAGAAATTCACATCCCGGTGTATGATGATCGGAGAGTCCGACTTTACAGAAACGCACTGTGGTGCGCGCATGAAATTCTGTTTCATCCTTTGCACCGTGCCAGCGGCGACAAGTGGCCGCTGCTGCCTGTCGATCCGAGTAGCCCAGATAACGAAAAATATGCAAAATAATCTATAATTGGAATAAAAAAAAATTGTTTGTGTCTTTTTTTTAAATTTTTTTTAACTTTTTATTTATTTATTTTTTTTTTTTTGGTCAGCTGACTTGATTGATAGCTACCGCCTGTCATTAGCCCCTTTTTGTCTATTTGTGACCATAAAAGGCGCTATTTGTATACATAAAAAAAGAAAATATCTAATCAGTGCAACAACGCAACATATGGAATGAATTGATTTAATTCCATTTTTAAGTGGGCAGCAGCAGTCAATCATATCACGTGTCTAAATATTTTTTATCATTTTATTTTCCACTTACTTCCATTGGTAAGTCGCCATAGCTGGGAAACCAGGTACCATATTCTTGTTCCGCCGTTGTTGACATCGTAGTTGTCCGTGTTGCTGTTTGTGTTCGTTTGTTTCTTTTTCTCTGTTTTTTTTCGTGTGTGCCTCTGTAACAAGTTCTTATTTGTGGTGTATGTGTGTAATGAGTGCGAATGAGAGAACTTATAGCGAATGTATCTGCTCAATTCAAGCTGTACTGTGCTAAGTGCGCAAGTAAGTGTGAAAGTGATGCTAGATAATTATATCTAACTCTGTTTTACTTACGAGGCAGATATATATAACGTTACGGTTCGACCCGATTGGACCGATTTCGAACCGCTTGAACTGTGCGGTTATTACCGCTCGAACCGTTTCGTTATGTTGTTATTGTTTTTTCTCGCTCGCACACTGGCTGCTTTCTTGCTCGCACCTATGTGGATGTAAACAACTTAACTCAAATAATCAATTCACAATGCACAAAGCGAACAGCTGTTTTCTTTATTTATTCGGAATTTGTGTTGCATGCAAGCGGTGCGCGCTAAAACCTTTATTTAAAAAGTTGAATTAGAACTTTAATTAAATATAAATACACAATTTGCTTAGTTTTATGCTCCGTTTCTCCTCAGTTTACACTCAAACAAAAGCAAATGAAAATTAAAGAATCAATTTCAGCAGCTTTAATAGGCGTAAGAAATATTGTTAAGGGTGACCCCTGGTTGTAAATTTCAAAAAATGGTTTCAGAAATGTGTGTAGAAGGTTTCAAGTTAATCTGGTGAAAATTGAATGAAAGGCAGGTGCGCTAGGTCGGTTTAGAACGAGCGAATAATTGTTCAGCTGGTGCAGATTCCTGCTCCAAGGCGAATAATGAAATTACTACACAGCACTTCCGATAGATGTTTTAGAAGCAATGAAACCAATATATTCAGATCTGAATAAAGAAACTTTACTTTAAACATATGTTGGTGGATTTAATCAAAACAATAATGAAAGCTTCAACCAGCTGATATGCTTAATTGTTCCTAAAATCATGACAATTGGATCTCTTCCAGTAGGAGTCGGCTGTGGTCGCAATTCTCAGCAGCTCGGATTTCGCTAGCCACGGCATTATGCACCCGAGAGCGAAGAACTCTTCGAAGAAAGCAACATATTGGACTTTTGAAAGCAGCTTCATCGGCGGAGAAACTATTAGATGGCCCTGGAATAGATGACTCTGTATAAATTCGAAAAAAAAAGTATTTCACCACCACAGAAATGTAAGTAAAAACTTTAAACACGTTTTTCTCCAAATGACATTTTGAACACGATTTCTTCAAAACGACTAAACCGATTGTCTCTTAATTCGATTAATAAGTATGTAGATAATCTTTCACCAAAAGTAAATCAGTTTAAAATTTTTCTGGCAGATGAACCAGATCGTCACAATCTTTTTAACTATTAAAAAAAAATAATGGTTTAATTGGAATTCATAAAAAAAGCCTTATTAGCCTTTACAACCAGGGTAGGCACCTTAAATAAATTAGTTTTGCTTTTTTGCCTTTGTGAAATTGGTTGCATATCTTATAAATGCAATAGAAAAAAATCTTTCCAACTTAAAATGCGCAACAATCATTTGGGATTTGGTTGCAAGTCTGCCGGAGCGCAACAAAATTAAATCTGCACCGAAAAAAAAATAACCTTTGAAATGCAATTCGCTTGCAAATGTTGCACTTGATTAAATTTTCGCGTACTTGATTAAGTCTCACTTTTATGTAAAGCGAGTAGAGGTATCAAAAATTCAGGTACTACCATCGACTTCATAGCCTAAGCAACTTAGACACGTGCCGAGTTGTGGCGAGTTGTTCCGCCTTTGCCTATTTTGTTAGGCAAACAAGCACAAAACAACAAAAACAACAACAACAACAACAACGTTGGAGGTCACGCAACATTTTGTAGCTAAAAAGAAATTTACATGCTGTACAATTTCATGTAAAAGCTTAGCTAGTTTTATAGTTCATTTCTATAAGTTTATAAATTATGCGCACAAATGACAAATTTGGCACCTGGACTACCGCGACGGATGACGTTGGGTTGCGGTCGAAGTTTTGACTTGTTGTCAGCGGCGGCAGTGGCGCTTGGTTCAAAGTGATTTTTGGGCGCGTGCAACAATTTTTGCCCAGCGAAACTAAACTGGTTATAAAAATGTTCAGCGAATATTACTTCATACGAGAGTGGTTTGATAGATGATAATGTGTGTAACTGTTTTAGCGTAAGTACTATAAATGTTGTCTTGAATAGCGCTTCAAGCAACTGAGAAACCCCTTGACTAAATATAAAATTTAAAATTGCAAGACCCTGATAATTCCATATGTAAAACTATTTGCTTACATTATTCGTCCTGACATTGGGGTATGTTTTAGAACAATTATTCATAAATATGATTTTTAACTGATTCTTCTCCGGGTATTCGTCAATATGAGTCACAATATTTCCGTAAAGATTTTTAAATTAAAAAAAGACAAATTATTATATATTCTCTATTTTGAAAGCGGTTTCAAAGGGAAATGGGATGACGAGGGCTAGGTTGAACGACTGGGGAACGTCCTCTCCCAAAAGTTAAAAAAAAAAGTTTGTATATTTTATAATATACTTGTTCAATCACACTCTGCTCAGCCATTCACTGGCGCCAGCCATTTTTATCCAACTAGAGTTGAAAAGCCACGGCGACGTTACGTTACGTTTTGACTAGTTGAACCTTTTATCCCATTTGGGTTTCTTTTTCACTTGAATAGCACCCAATCATAACAATCTTATTCTTAAAAATTTTATTTATTTCCAGTTGTAGTGCGGTAAAAAAAAAACACTAACAACCTCTTCCCTAGACGAGTTCCCTTCCCAAGAGTGCGTTTGGAATTTGCCCCTGCTCTAATAACCTATCAATTTGTAAGTTACTAGCTGAACTACCCGTCCTTGGTCCGGTCATGTACATATACCTAATTTCATTTGTCTTGTTCAATTATTTGCAAAGATGTAACGCATTTTTTGATTCATATATACGGCGCCACTCTAACCTCCCTTTATTCAAATACTTTTTAAAATACATCGGATTTCATTATCGATTTTATGGGGACCACTTCCATCGACCATTTTTTTAAAACGACATATATCCTATCTTTTAAGCTGGACAAAAAAAAAAAAACATTATGTACAAACTTTAATTGAAATTTGAATTGAAATTGAACACGCCCATCACCCAATTAGGAGTATGAAAAATAATTTACGTCCCATTCCCAGGCCTACTGAATATACACATAATGTCATAAGAATCAAGCCGTTCCGGAGTAGTTTTACTAAAAGACACTGTGACACGAGAATTTTATAAAATAGATGTTATTAACTATATTAAATTTTAGTAAATACTTTAATGAAATAACAAATTTTTGATCGATTTCTAGAGATAATTTCAAAATGCCTGGAACACATAAAACATCCCCTTTATAAATTTACAGTTAACTAATTCCGAAGATTTGACTACATTCTGTAAAACGGATTTCACCTATCGCTAATTCTTCCATTTCTGCTAAGCTTCATTCTCCACTCAGTTTTTTTTTTGTGACCCATATCTTTAGTACTTATCAATGAAACCTCGTAAACATTACATCTTAAAGATAATAAAATTGTTGTATGTTTTCGTTGATGGTGTTTTGCTGGTGACGGTGACGTTGGTACCAACTTACATTGAATTGTGCGGCGTACGCGCCATTAAGTCGTAAAACAGAAAAAAAACCCCGAAGAAACTAAACTACAACTACACAAGTTCATAAGTGTTTCGCGACAATAACGCATTACGAAGCGTAAAAAGAAGAAGCAATGGATTATTATGACCCTAATGCCCCGGGAGCTAGCTAAAACGCTAACCAGTTTGTCACACTCTGAGGCCAAGCACGTACATGATGCATACATGCCAAAAGGTCATACACAGATCAACTTGGTTTTAGCTGCTGAATTAAATTGTATTTCATAGGCCGAACGAACGAACGAACAGTGAAGCTATGTAATTGTTGCAGATACATTTTCGTTTTGGTTACAAATTAAAAGATACATTTACTGCTTGTGCTGCGGTGTCAAATCAAATCGTAAAAAAACAAGGAAAAACGTTAACTTCGGTGGAACCGAAGCTTAAATACCCGTCACACGAATCTTTGAATAGTTTATGTGTGATCATCAGTAGCTTATATACATTTATAAATATATATTTGAAAATAATTACTTTTTCATACAAATGTTCGAAAATAATCAATAAGTTTGTATGGGTGCCTTAGCTAAAAATGGGCGTGGCACCTTGGTTTTGATATTGAATGTCATTACAAGTGTTTTTACCCAAATTTGAGTGACTACATTCATAAATAATAGCTATTTTCATATAAAATTCGATATTGGGCGGAAAATTTGTATGGGGGCTATATCTAAAAATGGGCGTGGCAGCTTGGATTTGATATTGGATGACATTAGAAGTATTTCTTTCCAACTTCGAGTGACTACATTCATAAATAATAGCTATTTTCATGCAAAAAATTAGAAAAAAACGGTAAGTTTGTATGGGGGCTATACCTTAAAATGGGCGTGGCACTTTGATTTTAACACTTGAACTGCTTAGGACTGAGAAAAGCTTAAGTTCCGAGTTTCAGGTCAATATCTTTAAAACTGAGCGAATGAATCGCATAAATACAGACAGACAGACGGACGGACGGACAGACGGACGGACGGACAGACAGACAGACGGACATGGATAGATCGACTCGTCTCGTCGTGCTGATCAAGAATATATATACTTTATAGGGTCTACGACGTCTCCTTTAATGCGTTACAAACTTTCTGACAAAATGATAATACCCTCCCCACTATGTGTGGCGGGTATAAAAATGTTACCTTTTTCTTGTGATGGAACAAGTTTATTTTGCTGCCAATTTACACAATTCTTGTACAAAAAATTTTTAATGGTTTCTGCTAATTCTACTGAAACGTTTAAAGCGTAAAACTACTTACTTTCCATCTGTCCGTCTGTCTGTCGGTCCGTCTCAATTGTAGTTCTTTTGTATAATTTATCAACTTACTTAGTGGTTCGTTCCATTGCGTTCGTTGACATTTAAAACGTTGTAATTTGGCTGCCAGTGAATCGCTCACTAAATGCCGACAATTTTATGATTTACAATTTCTAAAGTTTAAGAAAAAATGAAGCTGAAGTCTGTAGTTGTATCGGGATCTTTCACAGATTTTATGCTACTTGAAATTTGATCTTTTCGATTGATAAGCAGCGCCGTTCTTACTATGTACGCGCCTTTAGCATGTCAAGACAGAAGGAAACGCACACACACGTACTCCTCCACTCTCCGCCGTTCTCGTAAATCAGCCAGCTTTTGTTTATCACTGGTGCCCCTTTTTTATATTATTTTATTTTATTTCATTTATTTCTGTCTTTGGAGTACTTATTTTAGTTTTAAAGATGTTTTTTTTATTGTTTTGAATTGCGTTTAATTGTGTGTGGACTGCGACGATGTTGAAGACGACAACGTTGAAGTTTTTATCTTATCAAAACGTAGCCTATGGTTCTGCATCTCCTGAATTTCAGCTCCCAATGTGTAATATAATACTTTCGCTTAGAATTTCTTTGTTAGTACACCGTTTGATCCTGTTTTGCTCCTTATTGAAATCGTTCGTTCGTTCGTTTATTCATTCGTTTAATTTCGCGAGAATTTAAGGCGGAGGTGCTGCTGCTGCTACTGAGATTTGTTTTATTATGTCAGCAACTTTTTAAATTGCTTCGTTTGAATTTTGTGTTGTATTTTGCAGCAAACAAACCGCCTGCGTAGTCAGCCTCTTTTATATTTTTTTTCCTTAGACTCTACTCTTCGATCTTCATGCTGTTTTGTTCTATGTTAATATATTCTTTTATACTGATTTTTTTTGGTGTCTATAGCATTAATTGATTGATTGTATTAATGCCAAAATATCAATTTACATGAGAGGGGGAAATATATCGTAGTAATAGTGTACATTTAAGTTGCTTACCAAAAATAGTGCACAATATATTTTAATAGAACTATTTTGGCACGTAGAAGACGTCGGAAATGTTAAACTAACGGAAAGGCATGTTGTTGCATACAAATGCATTCTTTTACAGTTAGTTTTAAATAAGAAAATGGTAAAAACAAAATATTATAGTTTACTATTTCATATAGAAAAGAGGTACAACAATGTTTAGTAAGACTTATTCAAGTAAAAAATAGCTTAACTGAGAACTAATTAAGACATATTTAAAGCCAAAAATTTGTTAATTACAAAGAAAAAATGTTAAAAACCAAAAATTATGTTTTGCTATTTCAAATAGAAAAGAGAAAATCTAAGTACGACTTATTAAAGTAAAACATATCAATCAAAAAACTAACGTAAACATTAAACATGAAAAAAAACAAGAAAATCAGTAACTTCAGTAGCACCCGAAGCTTAAATACCCGCCACCAAAACTGTAGGTAGTTCATGTATGATCATCAGTGATGTAGATTATATTCTGCAAAAGGGTTGGGTGGGGACAACTTATGTTGGGGCTCAAATAAGACGCATAAAGTATATGTAAAATTTTAAGCTAAAAATGCATTTTCTTGAAGAAATTCAAAAAATGTAAGGTGATTTTATATGGGGTCTGTAAGTTATAGTGACCCGATCCTTGTCATATCGGTAGCATATTCATAGTATGACAGTATTAGTGATTTTACCCAGATTGGAGTATATATATCCATAAATAAGAACCATTTTCATACCAAAACTCAAAAATGGGAGGTAGGTTTGTATGGGGACTATACCTAAAAATGGGCGTGCCAACTTGCTTTTCATATTGTATGAAATTTATATTAAATACATTCAAAAATAATCAATACTTTCATATAAAAAATCGAAAAAGTGGTAAGTTTGTATATGGGCAATATCTAACACCTTGGTTCTGACATTCAAACTGCTTAGGAAAGTTTATGTTAAAAATTTTAGGTCAATATCTTTAAAACTTTTTTGCGAAAAACGCATTGAAACAGACAGATAGACGGATGGACAGACGGACATAAATATATTTGCCTCGTCGAGCTGATCAATGATCCGTTGCCTCCTTTAATGCGTTACTAACTTTCCGACAAACTTTGGACTTTGAATTTTAAGCAGTCTCTAGGTCGCTTTAAGAAAAATGAAAATGCTAGATGGAACACCGTTGTTTCATTTACTGCTCTTATTTGTATTCTTTATTTATTGCAAACCGATTCGGAAAGCTAGCTCATGAATTATAATCGTGAATTTATACTAATTATATAGATACTTCAATAACAATAACACCAGCCTAGAAATTAAACGAAGAATTACTCTGGCTAACCGATGCTACTTTGGTCTCGGTGGGCAAATGAGGAGTAGAGTTTTATCCAGAAAAACGAAAATCCAACTCTACAAGACGCTGATTATCCCAGTCCTGATGTATGGCGCAGAAACATGGGTCATGTCAGAGGCTGATAAATCGGCGTTGGGTACATTTGAGAGAAAAATTCTTCGTAAAATCCTTGGCCCTGTCAGAGTGGACAATGATTACCGTACTCGCATGAATCACGAGCTGTACCAGCTATATAAGGACATCGAAATAGTCAGGCGCATCAGGTACAAACGATTGCACTGGGCTGGACACGTGCTTCGAATGAATGAAGACGCTCCGGCGAAAACGGTACATGATAAAAACGTGGACGAAATCAGAGGGGCACGACAGCGGGGGAAGACCGCCGCTGCGTTGGAAGGATCAGGTTCTGGAGGACGTCCGGAAGATCGGGATCCAGAATTGGTATCGAGTGACAAAGGACTATAACATCTGGGTTGATACCCTTCGTGCTGCCAAGGCTAACCATAAGCTGTAAAGGCAAAACATACATACATATAGATACTTCAACGCCATGCATAAGTTGTTGTTTTTTGTTTTGAAGGCATTTTTTATTTATTTTTTGTTTTTTTCTTTTTCTTTTTTTTTTTTAGATTAAAATTTTTTCCTGGTGACGCCCATTACAATATTTTTCCGGTCTCCCGCGCCCATCTCTAAGCCGAACTTATTTTTTGATAATTAACTCTTAAAAACGCCGTATCGCATATCTCCCTAACCCTCTCTCTCTTTATCGCTTTCTCTCTTTATTGCGTTCATCTAAAGTTACATTTTCCATGCATTCCTCGAAATATTTTAATCTTTATACCCGCCACGCATAGTGTGGAGGGTATTATCATTTTGTCTGAAAGTTTGTAACGCATTAAAGTCATCAGAGACTTCGTAAAGTATATATATTATTGATCAGCACGACAAGACGAGTCGATCTAGCCATGTCCGCCTGTCTGTCCGTCTGTATTTATGCGATTCATTCGCTGATTTTTAAAGATATTGACCTGAAACTCGGAACTTAAGCTTTTCTCATTCCTAAGCAGTTCAAGTGTTAAAATCAAGGTGCCACGCCCATTTTAAGGTATAGCCCCCATACCAACTTACCGTTTTTTTCTGATTTTTTGTATGAAAATAGATATTATTTCTAAATGTAGTCACTCCAAGTTAAGTAAAAATACTTCTAATGTCATCCAATGTTAAATTCAAGGTGTCACGCCCATATTTAGATATAGCCCCATACAAGCTTACCGCCCATTTTCGAATTTTTGTATAAAAAACTATTTGCTCAAATTTGGGTAAAAACACTTCTAATGACATCCAATATCAAAACCAAGGTGCCACGCCCATTCATTAGTATAGGCCCCATACCATTCTTCCGCCCACTTTAAATTTTTTTTTTTTTGTGAAAATAGTAATTATTTAAGAATATATTCACTCCAAATGGGGTTAGTTTACTACAAAATAAAGCCCCAATGCAAAAGTCAGCATCCATTTTCTAATTTTTTCAAGAAAATGTTTATTATTCTGTCCTTAGGTCAAAACTTTAACCCATTATTGTGTCTAAATCCCTTTTCCAAATTTTACCAAAGCCACTTATGAACAAAACACTTATAAACTAAACCTAGATGTGGCGGGTATTTGAGCTTCGGTTTCACCGAAGTTGACGTTTTTCCTTGTTTTAATTGTATTTTTTTACAGATTTTTTTAAATTAAAATATTCAAAATTTTATTATTACGCCAGATAGTAGCTCGTAGTTACTAAACCCGGCATATGTACATAATTTTTGATGACGATTTCTGAGCCCAACTAAAAACAAAACTCTTGCTTCTTACAAAACATGAGTGACAAGTTTAATAGCTTTTAGCGCTAACAATTTTTTTTTTTCAAAATAAACTGCGTAGCAGAGTCTTCAAATGCCACCTAACAAAAGCTGGCTTCCTTTTTCACATTTTATGTAAATATTTTTTTTGAGCATTTAACTTATATACTTTTTATATACATAAATGTACAAACATTTCTACCTGCTGCCAGCCAATCACAGCATTCGTGCTTCATTCGTTTTAACTGTAAATGTGCGCAAAGTAACTCAATATGTACTAAGGCAGCAGGCATGTATCTACAAATGGGAGGTGCTTAGCAAACACTAAATTTTTGTGCTACAAGAAACAAAAAAAGTAGAAAATATTTTATTTTACTGCATAATTAATAACTTCCCACAACAGGAAATGGGGAAACTGAGACAGTAGCTAGCTACTTACTTCAGCTTAAACTTAACTTTGTCTGATGATGACCCACAAAAAAAGATAAAAACCGCTGTCAGTTTTTTTTTTCTTCTTGTTCAATTATTAAAGTGTGTGCATTAGGGCGTGCTGCTGCATTTAACTATTTAATTTAAATTAAAAATTCATTGTTTCAACATAATAATTCGCTGCGTTTAATTCAATTAGTATCTGACAGCAGCAGCGCCTCGAAGAATGTTAAAGATACTTTTGCAGCGCTAATTAGCTATAGCGCGTGTCGGGCGCATTTAATTTTGATAGTATCTTTAGATAAGCTACATATGTACTTCGTGCAATAATATATGTGTCAATTTAATTATTTGTTTATTTTAATTAAACGGGAAGCTGTAATATATCTTTTTTTTTTTTTTTTGTATCTCTTGCATAAAAGTGATTTCCGTTGTACTTAATTAAAGATAAACTTCAATGCAGTTGTCAGTTTTAATGCGTTGCTTGCTTGAAAAAAAGTGCTAAGCTGTCATATTTTTTTTGGAAATGTATCTTAAAGTTATAAATTTGCATATTATGTATCTTATAGATACTTTTTTAATAAATTTGCATATTATGTATCTTATAGATACTTTTTTGTTGTCATATGTCAATATAAATCAATATGGCTTAGGGTTGTTGCTATTTATATGTATCACATCCGCAAATATTATATCCTGTAACACATCAATCTTGCGAAAATTCGCACGCTACTTGGCAGGTAGCACATAAAAGCGTCTTATATATTGACAACGGATATGCACTTGAAATACTTTTATGTGCTTTTTAAAGTCACATTCCCAGCAGCGTTAATGTCATTATTTCAAAACATCCTCATAACCTCAATTCAATTCAATGATGATGATGATGACAGTAAGAGCAACAACAAATCACGCTAATAACATTGTTAACATTACGTCGTCCTTTTTTTCGTTTTCAACATACTCACGCCAAGCAGCATAATCGTTCATAATGAATTGTGCACATCCATTCATCCGCCCTTGGATTTATTTTATTCTGTTACTGTTAACGTAGATACGTATATGCTTGCATGTTTGGCCCACATACGCATCCGGAAGAAGGAAGTATTCGCCTTCTTTAGTTGAAAGTTGAGTATGCTTCAAGTTTTGTAAAAATAAAATAAAATAAAAGCGGGGGTGTTTATTTTATCCTGCTTCATTACTCCGTCCGTCTGTCTGTACCTTTTCGTCGTCGTCCTTTTTTGCGCAAATATTTCCAAGTTTAATAACGCGTGCGAAATATTTCATTTACTCGACATTCTATTGTCTTCGTTTATGCTTTTGTTCTAGACTCGTTTCGCTTTTTTTTTGGTTTTGACCCAAACTAAGTTCCCACAGTTCGGTTTACTAAAGTACTTCCACTTCACTACTTGCTTGGTTTTGGTTACGAGCGCATCTTTATCATCATTTATATCAATTTAAAGCAGTCACAGTCACCTCGCTCTCTTATTTACGTACCACGCTGTAACGCTCCTTAAAACCACGCTAAGAAATATTTGCACACATCAAGTCAAATATGTCAGTCAGTCAGGCGGTCATTTATCAAAGTTATAATATATATAAGCTAAAAAATATATAAATGCAATGTTACAACAATACCACCTCCGGCAAACAACAGTAGCCGCAACTATGTCAGAACGTTTCGCACTTCTTTAGCCAAAGCGAGTCAGACAGCCAAGACAGCTAAATACTTGCAAGAGTAGCGCAAATTTATTGAATTCCTAACATTCCGAGCTGCACTTGAGCGAGTGATCTGTTCGATACGCAGGCGGTTTTGATTTGATTTGTCAACATAAAAGTTAAAGTTTTATTGGACATATTGGTGACGACGACAAACTGGCTGCATCGATATTGCTGATCGTTCGCTTGGAAAATAAAAAGGCATGAAAAATCGAACATTTTGTACAATGGCATAAAATGGAAGAAAAATTGGAAAAAAACGGCGCACATGCAGAAGAATGGATGTGCACTAGAGCTGTGCAAAAATCGATTTTTTTTTCGATAGTTAAAAAAAAAAAAACATTGATAATAGAATGTTCAAACCAACACGACAGCAGCATAATAGATTGAAAACTCACAGTTTTATATAGAAAAATATTAGTTAAGTATTATAAATTTAATTAGTATAAATCAGAAAAATAATCAAGTGGTGGAAAACAATCGATGGTAGCGCTGGAAATCGATATTAACAATCGTTGGTGCAAAAAATGAGTTGGTAGCTCTATTCTTAGGGCAAAAGACTCCATAAAGTATATATTTTCTTGATCAGCAACGAGAACTGAGCAGATACTGCCACCTCTCTCTCTCTGTGCAACCTTGCTGTCTTTCATATAAACACACTGCGACACAGAGCCAGTAAACGTAGAACTTAAAATGTCTGCTCATTACAAATTGATAATATTTTGCATTTTAAGGGACAGCCTCTATAGAAACGAAGCCCATGTGGCAACTATTTTGTTAATTTACCTAAAAAATAACACCAAACTCAACTTGGAGTAAAGTTGGGCGTGTGATACCGGAACCCACGGTGCCAGAATAAACAAGAACAGTAAATCCCTCCGACTATCACAAAAATAAAAACTCATTTCATGCAGCGCGTTGTGTCATTCTAAATAAAATATTAGACTTAAACCAAATTAGTATATTTTTCTTAGATTACACGGTGCAACAGTTCCGGAAAGTCCTACTCGGCTGAAGCCAAACCCATTTTGGGTTTCACTAGTTTAGCTTGTAGTCGCGTTTCATCGTATTATACGAGGTGTGTTCAAACATTTTTCGCGGGTTACGTATATTCGAATTTCGATTTTTTTGTGGCGTTATGTTGGAACTCATGTCTCTCACTTATGCCGACAAGCTCAGCCATTTTGAATGTTCACTTAATTGTTGACAGCTGATTTGCTTGCATGTGTTTTGGATCGTTTTCGATTTTTACCTATTCAAAAATTGGATCAAAGAACCTGTATAAAATTTTTTTTTCTGAATGGAATAAATGGAATAAAAATGTTGAAGAAGGCGCTGGGGACCGAGCTCTACCAAAATCAACAACATTTGAATGGTATAAATTGTTGAAAGAAGGTTGCGAACGTGTTGAAGACGAAGAGCTCCCTGATCAACCATCGACCTCAACGGACGATGCTTTCATCCAAAAAGTAAAAGAATTAGTGCTTGCACACCGTCGATAAACTATGAGAGACATTGCTGATGAAATTGGCGTATCGAAAGGATCAATTAATACAATTTTGAAGGATATTTTGGGCCTCAAACGTGTCAAGTCTCGGTTGGTACCAAAAATGATGATTTTTTTAAAAACTGTACTGATTTTTCGTGACTTTTTTTGCCAAAAATCCAACCAATATCGTTCCGCAACCACCGTATTCGCTTGATTTGGCACCGTGTGACTTCTGGCTATTCCCCAAACTCAAGAGACCACTCCGGGAAACGCGTTTCGAGTCGATTGAGGAGATAAAAGCTAAATCGAAGAAGGCGCTGATGGCTATACCGGAAAGGGACTATTTGGCATGTTTCGAG
Source organism: Leucophenga varia (assembly GCA_018903435.1). Taxonomy (NCBI): domain Eukaryota; kingdom Metazoa; phylum Arthropoda; class Insecta; order Diptera; family Drosophilidae; genus Leucophenga; species Leucophenga varia. The sequence goes on from JAEIFJ010000275.1 coordinate 53,792, forward strand.
GATTGGAAAAACGTTGGCATAGGTGTATTTTATCGGGAGGGGGACTTTATAAGGGGACAAAATAGATATTCATGAAAATTCGGTGTTTCTTAAATAAGTAACAAAAAAGGTTTCAGAGGAAAAGCCAACACTTTTGGAACTACCAATTTAAATTATGGCTGAAACAAACAGATGAACGGACAGACGGACAAGCTACAAGAATACAAATAGAGAGTCCATGTGGAGAGTCTTGCCTCCTTCTTTATCTATATCTAATCGTAGCATATAAGTTATAGGTTGGAGAAATTTTGAAAAAACTCGGGATGGGCGAATTCAGAAAAGTGTACATCAGGATGGGCTGCATTGGGATCAAATATATAGAACCGAGCACATCTCAAGCTTGGCGAGCATATTCCAAAATTTCACTCGATTAAAAATTAGTTTAAAATCGGCCCATCTAAAATAATTGATGTTTTTATGGAAGCATTCTTGCTTTTTTGCTCCACAGTGCAATATAAAAAAAAAAAAAAACGAAATACCTAAAAAAAACGCGCCTGGCGGTCGATAGTGGCTGGCAAGCGAGACAAGCTGACTACATTGTCATGAAACGGATCAGATAAAATCTAAACGGAATGGATCACCGATCAAATCGAAATGTAAACGTTCAAACGAATAAACGATCGAACGATCGATCGATCGATCAATGAACGTTGTAGAATGTACTCAATGGCATGCTAAGCATGGCGCTAATTAACTACTGCCGGTCATCAAAAAAAGCTTTATGAAAAGGAGACTTTGCAGCAGTAGTAAATGGTGCTGTTGGATTTTATAAAGAAAAAAAAAAAAAAAAACAAATAAAATGCAATTGCAATTGTTTGCGTTAATCATTTTTTATTGATTTGTGATGATTGCCGACAGAACATGATCTTCTGTCTCGATCAATTGAAACTTAAGATAGAACCGACAGGTGCTCGCTAGACAGACTATTTACTTAGTTGCAATAATTTATTAAACGCGATTTATTTTAAACTGTTTCTAAGAAGGAGGTGCTGCTGCTTGCTGCTGACATATAAAACTCGCCCCAAACTGGCGGTTTTTTTGCTTCTAGGAAATTTACACACACACACAAAAATATTCGCGATATGATCGCGCGCAGCTCAATCATCATAATTGCCACCGGTCTTGAGGATAAGCTTAAGCTTTGCATTTTTTCCTTACAAAAGCCGCGATTAAAATCAGACTGAAGTGTGTGTTTTTTGCAAAACGCTTGGTGTCATCATCATCGTCATCAACATTGTCATCCTCAAAACTGCTTAAGCCGAAACAGGTTCGCCCAAAATAATATAAAAACACTTCTGCACCTTTTTTTATAGCTGCTACGTGCTTTGCTTGTTACTTTTTTTTTTTTTTTTTTTGTGTGTAGTGTGCACCGCAACATACGATAAAAATAATCATTTAACAAGCAAGAACGTTAACTTCGGAAGCACCGAAGCTCAAATACCCACCACACGCAACTTTATTCATTTTCTTGAAAAAATAAAAAATAGAAGGTGAGTTTGTATGGGACTATATGTTATAGTGGCTCGATCCTTGTCATTTCGGTAGTATATTCATAGGATAACAGTAGAAGTGATTTTACACAGATTGGAGTGAATATATCCATAAATAAGAACTATTTTCATACAAAATCTGAAAAATGGGCGCTTGGTTTGTATGGGGCCATATCAAAAAAATGGGCGTGGCACCTTTCTTTTGAAATTGGATGTCATTAGAAGTGCTTTTACCCATATTTGTAGTAAATACATTTACAAATAATAACAATTTTCATACAAAAAATCGAAAAAAATGGTAAGTTTGCATGGGGGCTATATCTAAAAATGGGCGTGGTACCTTTCTTCTGATATTGAATGGATGGATATTGGATTGAAAGTGTTTTTACCCGATTTGTAGTCAAAACATTCATAAGTAATAACAATTTTCACACAAAAAAATCGAAAAAAATGGTAAGTTTGTATGGGGCTATATCTAAAAGTGGGCGTGGCATCTTGGTTCTGCCATACAAACTGCCTAGGAACACAAAAAGCTTAAGTTTAAAGTTTCAGGTCAATATCTTTAGAACTTTCCGAGAAAAACGCATTGCAACAGACAGACAGACGGACATGGCTAGATCGATTCGTCTCGTCGAGCTGATCAATAATATATATACTTTTTATGGGGTCTCCGATGCCTCCTTTAATGCGTTACAAACTTTCTGACAAACTGATAATACCCTTCCACACTATGTGTGGCGGGTATAAAAAACGCTGCTGCTGCTGTCTTAAAGTAAAATAAACCGAAACTTATCTGATTGTTTTTTTTTTTTTTTTTTTGAAGAACTTCTAAAAAAACATTAAAGAAAAAATGTGTGCTGCTGTTATTTTTATTTTATTTTTTATTTTATTTATTTATTTATTTTTTTCTACGTTTACTCAATGCCAGAAATCTTTTGTTTTTTTTTACGAGTATGCATATCTTAAGTGCTGCTTATATAATACATAATAGTTTTAAATATTAAACTAAATAATTAGAAAAATTTTGTATATAAGTTAAAAAATGGGTTGAAGTGCGCCACTTGCAAATTGTAGCTAAAATACAAAATCTTAAAGAAATATGCGCAGGCATACAACACAAAAAGTGTATCTAAAAGCCTAGCTTACATACGCAACTGCTAGATTTTGCGCTACAGTCAAAGTTTACATACTTTTCAAATGGCTCACTGCACCCCAAATATAGCAAAACAATTTTTTTTTATAACAAATTATATTATTTTTTTTGTTTACTTATCACATAAACTGCTTCAAAATACACTAGGCGTATGCGTTATATTTTTAATACTTGCCAATAATAATACACAAAATGGATTAACTAAAATCAAACTAAAATCTAAGCGCTACCAGCAGGCGGCGATGTCAATTCATTGCGGCATGTCTCATGCACCTGCTCCACTTCAATGTATTCATCATCATCGCCGTTGTTGTTGTTGTTATTATTATTATTATGCTCCCTTTGTACAGCACTCTGCTGTCTCGGAATCCTCATATATTTCCTGTTTAACCGCAGCAATTGGTGTTGTAGCTTGCGGTGTTGTTGTTGTTGTCGGTGTTGGTGTTGCAAGGCGTTCCTGTTTCGGTGTTGCCATATTAACATTAATTGGACGCAGCTCATGCTCACGCAAATGATGCTCTAACTCAGCACGAAAATAAAATTTATCTGTACAAAGATTACAATCATAAGGACGCGCATTAGCGCCATGCTCTTGCATATGATTGAGCAAACCGGCAGCTGCAGTAAAAACCGCTGAGCATATGTAACAATTAAAGCCGCGTTCCTCAGTGCCAGCGAATGTATGCTCAATGAGATGCTCTTGCAATTTGATGCGCATGTGGCAGTATCATCTTGCAAAGATTACAACGATTCTCTATAAAAGCCGTCGCTGTCGCTGCCACCGCTGCTGCATCGTTTGCTGTTGTGCGTTGCTGCTGCTGTTGCTGCTCATAAAGTTCGGTGCTGCGTTTGCGCGTTGGCTGACGCGTAGTAAGATTATGCTTGCGACAACATTTCTCACATAGCTTTGCAGTGCCACTATCGCTTGTGTTGTGCAACGGTTCCAGACAGAGCGCACAGACTGGTTCCTGTAGACTACCAAGTGCAGCCGTCGATTTGGTATGAAATTTGGCATGTAAAATTATTTCAAAATCTGAATGCAGCGTTTGGCGACAACAAATGCACTGCACTGGCGGCAATTGATCGATAGCGTTGTTGCTGTTGTTGTTGTTGCTATTATTGCTATGCGCGCCCAGATGCTCCTTGAAGGCAGCAACATCTTGCAGCGGTTTGCCACAGTGAGAACATTTGCCCGATTGTCCCACCTTCGAATGTTGCAGCTTATGCTCTGCTAATATAGCAGGCGATGGAAAGACCTCATCGCAAATGAGACATTTATGTTTGCCAGTCGAATTGTGACACGTCTTCATGTGATGCTCCAGTTCGCTGCGTGATTTAAAGTTGCCGCAGCAATAGGCGCAACGTAAACTGACGCCCGTTTTCATGTTGTGCACAATTTTACGATGTGAATGCAATTCGGTCTCAGTGCGAAAATCATTACGCTCGCACATGCCACAGCTGTAGCCTGAACGTTCGGCGGAGTGTTCGCTGTTTACGTTGCGTTGCTCTGGTGTTGTTTGTTGCTGCTGTTGTTGTGGCTGCTGCTGTTTTGTCAGCGGTGGACTAACAAAATAGCTACTCTTCTCCTGTTGCGCTGCATACATATCCATGAGCGCACGATTCGTATCGAAATAACGTTGACTGAGGCCGTACATAAGCGCTGGATGCTGTTTTATAGCATTCGCGGCAGTATCCACTTGTAGCGGACTGTAGAATTTACTAGCTGCTGCCGCTGCTGCTGCTGTTGGTGGTGGTGCTGGCGCTGAAAAGAGTCCTTTTTGTAGATGTGCCGCTGCAAATGCAACATTATAATCGATGATGCTGTTATTATTATTCGGCAACATTGGCGCTTTGCCACCGAATAGCGCATTCACATAAAGCGAATTCATAGGACTCAGCGTTGCCTGTTGCTGCTGTTCAGCTTCATAGGATTCCTTTTCAGCAGCAGCAGCACGGTTCTGCAGCGCCACCATGTTGACTTTGCATATGTCGATCAACAGAAATTCAACATGAAACGTTTCAGGGCAGGAGGGACAACGAAATTGACGCGCATGCGCAGCCAAATGAAAATGCATTTCCAGTTCAGAAGCGCAGACAACGCGACAAAACATGCATTGTAATGAGTTGCTCAAGCCTAAAGCGCCAGCGCCAACACCAGCGTTGTTGTTGTTGTTATTCAGATTATTTGCCAAGTGATGTCGCGTCTTGACATGTAACTGAAAATCGGCTTCCGCACGGAAAACCTCCATGCAAGCAGAACAGCGCAGCAATTTCGTTTCCGCGGTATGCGCGCATGCGAAATGCACCTGTATGGCAACCTTCGACTCGAAGAGCTCAGAGCAAAGTGCACATTTGTACACGGTGAGCACATGTTGCTCCATCAAATGTTTTTGTAGCCCTCACTCTTCGCATACGTTTTGCTACAATTCGCAGCACAATTATACCTCAGCGCTGCTAATGAGAAAATGCGAAATGACGTGGCGCTCATATTCGTTTTGATCCGGCAGCGACATGCCGCAATGATGACAAGCGTAATGTAAACCCTCAGCAATGTGTGACTTGAGATGATTACGAAAACTCTCAAAATCCGGTAGACCTGCATTGCATTGATTGCAAAAGAAAACACCAGGCGGCTTCTCCGTTGGCGATGGCTGGTGCAAATGCGGTGGTGGTGGCGTTGGTGTTGCTGTTGCTGTAGGCGATGCAGAGCGACGCTTGTGTTGACTTAAATCGGTTGGTTATCCTGCTGCAGTGTTGCTGTTGCTTTAGACTCTGGCATATGCTTAGCATTGGGCGATAAGTGACTCTGTTGCTCCAATTTAATGCTATTCTCAACATGTTGCTGCATGCTTGCTGCCAGCGCTAAGCGTGGACTAAACGTACCAGTGGTGGCCAAACGATTGAAATGCTCAAAATAGGAATTCGGACTGGTTAAACGATCGATATGTGCTGCGCATATGCTGAAAGAGTGCTGGAATGCTAACAAATTTCATGGTGCAATACTCGCAAGAAAGCTGAAAGCCTGTCGGTGTGGCGTGCCTCTGAAGACGACTGCTGCAGTTGTTGTTGTTGCTGCTGATACTCCTTTTCGTGTACACTCTGCACATGCGCATTTAGCTGTTCCAAAGTGCCAAATTCAGACTTCGGACAAAGCTACAACGCAGCTGCAATGAGCTGCGTACACGTTTCGGAAATTCCACCAAACTACGATTGGGTGAGGCGCTATCGGAGGATGCAGCCATAGCCATGGCATAACGCCGCTTGTGCAGACTACCATTACTCGAAGCAGAGCCTGTGGAACGTGGACTATAGTTGAGCGCCTGTGGATTACCACCAGCGGCAAGTATTGCTGCTTGTTTCTTATGATTCTGCATATGTGAGGTGAGCGCAGCGGCGGTATTATAGCCACGATTGCAGATGGTGCATTGAAATGGTTTCTGATTGTCATGCGTTTTCATGTGTATTTTCAAATGATCGCTGGAAAATTTAAGAAAGAAAAAACTATTAAAATCATTTGAATTTGCAAATTTTTCCTAGTGTACACCCACCCTTCTTGAGAACGCTGCTTCACAATGTGGACATCTATAGCGTCGATCACCTGTATGCAATTTTGTATGACGATCTCGGGAACGTTTATGCTTGAAGAGACGCGCACAATAGTCGCATTTAAATGGCAAATGTTCAGCATGGCTCTGAAAAATGAAAGAGACATAACCTCAATTTACAAAAAAATATTTCTAAACATATTTTTCAGCATATTTGTATCTCAACTTAGTCTACAAATACATTTAGATGTAAATCAGCTGCATTTGGTGCGCATGTTAATATGTAGAATTTTTTTTTTTTGCAGCGGCTTCTTGTCTAAACAGTGACATACTAATTTAAATTCCTGGAAGACAGCGCGTCGTCAGTCTACGAGACTGCCTGCCTGCCTGCCAGTTAGTCTGCTTTAGCGTAGAATTTATAGCATTACAAGTTTTGAGCGGCACATCTGAATGCGACTGACTATATAAATCTGTTGCCGCTGCTGCATGTCTCATGATATATCACAATGCAAATTTTTCTTTTTTTTTTTTTACTGCCAACGGCCGTAGGTGGTGACATTCCAAATCTACCGGCGAAAATGTTTATAAATTTAACTAAATGCGCAAATGTTCACAAATAAAAAACAAACAAACAAGCCAACTTCGCTTGACCGGTTTCGGTTCTTTGGCGGCATATAAGCTTTGAACTTTTCGGCAGCACCAGCCAGCCAGCCAGCCTGAAGGTAGAGGATACAACATCGTCAGCCAAATTAGCCAATTTGTATGCAGCACGTTTACGCCGCTTATTGTGCAATATGAGCAAAAGTTATTGTGTTAGTTATTGTTTTTTTAAACTGTCGCGCGCAAATCATCAAAACAGCTTCTAAATTTTACATAAACGAGTTTGTTGTGATAGATAATTGGCCTTGAATTACCGATTAGAAACTTCAATTTGAGGCATACTTTCTCACTTCTTTAATGTAGAAAGTTGAAATATAGCTCAAAATCGTTTGGATTTGGACTAGAATAAAATTTATTTTTTTGAATTGATTTGTCATAGGAATAAGGCAATGCAGTATTCGAATCTGATCTTTCAAATCCCTAACAGTTTAGATTAAGCTATGTTCACTTGTCCGGGAAAAAAGTTTGTTTTTTCTCTTTTAAAAAACCTGCCCATGTTTATTTTTTTATGTTTTTAAGGTTGCTGTAGTTAAATCCAAAGACAGTTGCATTGCATCACGTTAGATTTTTATCAAAGCCCTTAAGTGATGCAATGAAATGATTACTAGATTCAAATTAAGCGACTACAAAATACGATAAACATGGAATGATTTCGAAAGATATAGAAAGCAACAAAGAATGCCAAATGAAAGCGAACCCGCTTAGAAAGGCTCGTTAACGACTGAGACCGAAAGTAATAATATAAAAGTAAAAAAAACAGCAAAGTGGCTTTTCACAGTACATATTCGAAAAGCCAAGCTGATTTGAACGCAAGAAAGGCTCGTTGACTATTGAGACCGAAAGTAAAAATATGAAATTAAAAAAATGTAAAGTGGCTTTTCGCAGTATATTATCGAAAAGCCACCCTTATTTTTTTATGCTACATTTATTTTAATGGTCATTACTCATTTTAGTATTTATAAGAGCTCGAAAGCAAAAATATAAAAGTAAAAAAAAGCAATGTGGCTTTTCGCAGTACACTTTCGAAAAGCCACGCTGAATTTTAATGCTGTATTCATTGTTTTTTCTTTGGTCAAACCATATTTAGTGGAGTGCTGAGTCTGCCGTTGAGAAAGAATGGGTAATATAATAAAATTATATTCTGCAGTCAGAAGTCAATTCTTCTTTTTGCAGTTTTTTCGCTGTGAATTTCTGGTTACCCAAATTATTTTTTTACTGTAAAGAAATATCATTCTAAATGACAACAAGAATGGTTTAAGACTCGAAATATGTTTCCAAATTTCCATAGGAGTTTCTTTAATACTTTATGCATCTATCTGCACGTTTTTATATTTATGACTAAATTCTGAAAGATTATTTTTGTATCTGACCGAAAATGTCTAATATTCCAAATCTAAATTCTATCAAATACATTGGTACTCACAGAAAAGTGTTCGTCTGTTCACAACTTTTTGTTTTATTTTTAGCTGATTACTTAAAAAACTTCACTCGTTTATGATAACAATAAAAAAAAAAGTCATAAAAGCGATTCACTAGAATAAAATGTGTCGGCAAAATTTAAAACAAAAGAAAATCACGCTTTGATAAAATCTAACACGAAACCTTCAAAATTTATGCTAGAAGTGACATTTTAATACAAAAAAAAAAAAATTTTTTGCAAAACATGCCCCAAGAGATTTTCAGACTTCAGCAACGTTGCCACCCATTAGTAAAACACCCACACCTAAATTTGTTGTTAAGACGCTTATAAAGTACTTTACATCACAAAAAAAAAAAAAAATAACTCACCTGTTCATGTTTCTTCAAGTAACCGAGTCGCGGAAATGATTTATCACAAAACTGACACTGATAGGAACCGTCGGGCCTGCAGCTTTTAATGCTTTCGCCTGTCAACTTATCAAACTTATGCGTCGCATTGCCAGCTGCTGTTGCTCCTGCGCCAGCTGTGGCTGCTGCTGCCGTTGAAGCGGCATTACCATCTCTATCGATTTTACGTAGCTTCTGTGCTAGCTTCAAGGCATGATGCGGATTCTGATGATGATGACGTTGACGCTTTTTTGTATCAGACTCGTTGGCGCCAGGCGTTGCGTTAGGCGTTAGGCGTGTCTCAGCAACAACGTTGTCGGCATCAGAGGTGCCATTTTGTGTTTTGGCATTGAGACTATCTGAAGTCACTTCATGTGACATTTGTTGTTGTTGTTGCATGTGATGATGCGTTTGTGGCAAGTGTAACGGCGCAAGTGGCAATGGTGGCGGCAATGAGTTTGGCGTTAATGTACCATCTGAAATCGAAGGCGAATAACTGGAAGAGGTGGGGTTTGAGTACATGTCTAGAAAAAAAAGGAAGAAGAAGAAAAATAATTATGTTTAGTTTTTTTTTGATTGTTAATTAGTTATGCTGCGTCTTTTTTTTTTTGCGTAGGTTGCATCCCCTATTAAAATGTCGGCGTTTTGTTTTTCTATGACTAAGACAGGGAAGTCGGCCTAGTGTTATAATACATATCACAAGTGTCGTATCAAATGTGCATTTTCATTATTAATTCAATTAAATTTGTGTGTAGTGGGACATTGGCTTGAAATCGAGCGCATCCGTCGTGATCGTCGTGGTTGTTACTTAAAGTGCGGACAGCGTCTTTTATTTTTTTTTTTTTTTTTTTTTGGTGTTAATGAGCAACGCTGAAAGTGAGCACATGCAAAGTAATTGTCGTCGTCGTCGTAACTTGTTAAATGTTTTAATTACAAACATCACATTGCTCTCTCTCATCTCGAATCAAGACCCCCATTGTCATCTATCACACGCGCCAAATTGTCGTTGCCGCAGACAGTTTGGTACGACACTGGAAATGTTAATTAATTCTAATTGTAAAATTTTGTTCTCGCTTGCTATCCTATCCCACTTGTTTATTTTTTTTTTTTTTTGTCGCAACTAATTCTTGTGCAGCCGATCTGTTTGTAATCTGTTTAAAACAATGCTTGAACTTTGCGCCGATTGTGACCGCATATGTATCTCTTTTTGAGATTTATGCAATGTGATTGAGCGATTTTAATTGAACAAAGAAAAAAAAAGTAGCTAATAATCAGATTTGATAGCAATAAATTTGTTGTTTGGGTTCCTAGGCGTATATTGAATGAGTGAGTTTATATTAACTGGAACTGCAAGAAGACTTTCATCAAAGCTTCTAAAAATTTTTTAGACATAAAGTTTTCCCTCAATGGAACCAAAGTTTCAAAGCATACCGTGCAAAATTTAATGAAGTTTCGTTTTTTTTTTCTTATATTGACCACGAGTTTATGTGGTGAATCGAGTGTATAAAAATTACACAGGGCGAGAAAATTTAACGAAAAACGCTAATCAGCAACATAGTAAATTTGTGCTCAGAATTATTTCAGAACCCATAGTTTTCGAGATATTCTACCACAAAGACATATAAACACGATTTTTTCCAAAATTTTAGCTAAGAATATCCCAAAAACCATGGGAGTTGAAGCCATTCTAATTGGGAATCAGCGGAATGAATTTCAATTTTACAGGTCAACAATTTTCAGAAATAATATTTCGAATTCGTGGTTTATTTCTCTTGCAGTTGCGATATTCCTTCGTTTATACTATGTCCAATCTGTGTTTCTTGGCCTTTGTTATGCTCAGAGTACGATTTTCAGCATAACCGACGAGTTAACCACAACAATCAAATAATTTCAATTTAATCTATTAAGGACAAATGAGGTAAGAAACTTAAATATTCGATTTTTTACTGTTCCATTCTATTTCAAATTAAGAGAAGGAAAGATAAGGTTTATTAAGAAATGATTTTACGAAAAAGCTTATCGAAATGATATACTTTTCGTCAAATTTGTTGGTGATATCCGCTAAACCTGACATAGTTTTACGGACTCAACTTCGGATCATATACAGCCAGTTTCTCAATTTCAAAACCAGCGATTAATTTTACAAATAAATTCTTATAATCTTATCATTTTGAAGTTTAAGCATAACAAAAAAGGAGCTTCTGAGTGATCGGATGAGAGACGTCAAAGCTGAACTTTTAAAAACCTTGTGGATTTACCTCACGTAACAGTTTTGGCATTTCAACACAAGTTAGGCAAAGACTACCGATTACGCAGAAACTGAAATGCTTAAACTGTTTGAGAATTATAAGATTAAAGAAATTTATTTAAAAAGCAAATGAATGATTTCGAAAATGGGAGCCTGGCTGATAAAATTGGATATTTTTTATCATAAAGTTGAGCTGCTTTCTTAATCTTTGAAAAAACTTTTAAAAAACTTTGAACCTTATTGTGTTGTTGTAGGGTGTTCTAGGTCGATCGGCTGAACTAAACGGTTTTGGAATAAAAATATTTTTATATTTTCCCAAATGGCTGACCACGTTTAACCGTAGTGGAACTTAGTTTTTGTATGTATTGGTTTAAAAAGTTTAATTTTTTTGTAAATGCCATTTTTTTAATGTGGAATAAGGCACTAACTAAAAGTTAAATATATAAAGTAACTGCCAGTTAGTGCTTAACTGGACATTGAGATAATGGCCCTTTATAGGAGAAAATCTATATTTTGAATAGTGTTTTTCTTTAACTGGAAGTACATAAATTAATAGAAGTGTTTATAGGTTAATTCCATGCAAGTACGTCTGGAAGCACATGCTTCTTCTTATATATTTCAAAACCCGTCGGTTTATTTATTTTGTAATTTCTATTATTAAAACATATTTCACTGAAGTTTTAAAATTAATTTACCGTTGAGTTGTAATTTCCTTGGTTGCTTGAATTTTTTCAATTAAATTCTCAAGTCTTGAACTCGGTCCACGATATAACATCTTTAAAGCCATCATGGCATAGTCACGCTTATATTATATTATTTTTTTTTTTTTTTTTTTTTTTTTTATAATAACTTATAGCAAAGTTTTTAAAGAAGTATTTTTATAAATTTTTTTTTTAAATTATGCTTTTAAAAAAATGCACTAATTGTTTTTTTTCGACACAAAAAGGATCACAGTTAATTAATTTTTAAAGTATTTTAATAAAAGACCCCACATGAAAGTAAATTAACTAAAATTATTTTTAACTAGTTTCACAGTTTTTTTTTTTTTTGTGTTTATTTTTTACGACAATAAAAACTAAACTTAAATGCGTCAAAAAATAACGACAATGATTTAAGTTGAGTTGAGAGCGTCCAAATGCCGCGAGCACCAAAATCTAACTAAATCAGAGCCAAACGCAAAACGCCGTAGGAAAACCGAGAGACACTCACAGAGGCGCACACAAATACATACACACAACACGCACAAGTACACAGTTACAGCAACAACCGCAAACTGCGGTAAAAGGCAGCAGCAGCGGGCGTCATCAAAAACATCGTTCATCACCATACAGCAACCAACTCCGATTGTGTGTGATGGCATGGAGAAGAAAAAAAGCCAACAACAACAACAACAACTTTTTAAAACGTTGAAAGCTGTATACGGACGGAAGGGACAGACTGTAACGCCTAATAAAGATGCCATCAGCACAAGAGAGCTGACAGCAGCAGCAACAACACAAAAACCTCAACAACAACAACAACAACACTGACAGTTATATACAGCAACAAGGCGAACCAGTTTTTATATAGAGAAGTGAAGCGTGAGGGAGGAGGTACATATAACCTTTTTTTTTGTCGAGAGGTGCTAATGTGAGTAAACGAGTAAGAGCATATAAACACGAATGAAAGGCGATTGCTGTCGCCAGCTGTGACGTTGCTTTTGTCTGTTGGGATTCGTATTTAAATTGTTGTGAGATACATTTGGGTTCACTCGTTAGTGTGAGTGAGTAAATGAGCGAACATTTGGCAAATGAGAAACGACAGTTTTTTAAAAAGCATTAAATGGCGCCCTCACACAATCACACACATTCAGTGTATGGAGTGTGAGTGAGAGCGCTTTTTTTTTCAAAATAATGTTTTATACATAAGCCCTTCAACTTAAGTGGCGCATATGCATTGAAAAGAGATAGAAAATATATTGTATTTATGTATATCAATACATAGGCGGAGCATGGGCGTCCTCAACTATGATTTTCTGTTGTTGTTTCATTAGGCATTGTATTGAGGTGTTTGGTATTTAAATTTGGTTTGATTGTGAAGTTTGTTTTGAGTGGACAAGTGTGTAGGAGTGGGAGTGTAAAATTGATATTAAACTTTATAAATTTAAACTTTTTAGTTGCGTAATTAGTTTTAAAATTAAGCTATTTGCTAATTAAATATTATACCATTAACTTGCAATTTTATAAAGTTCTTCCGATAAGTTTCAGTTCTGAATTTTGTAATTTTTATAATTTTTGACTAGGAGATACTCGGTTTTTTATTTTGGAGGTTTAAATAGAATTTCATTTTTTTTTTTTTTTTTTTGTCTAGGTTTGTGAAGGTTTGTATGGGAGTTGCCCGTTACAAAAGTTTTTTAGATGGCAGACAAGGTACTAACTCTGCTTCTGGTATTAATCAAAAACATGAAATTGCTGTAACCCTGAAAATTGAGATTTTTTTGTATTTTAATTGAATATGTTGTTGCATTCCAAGAATTCGAGATAAAGTTTTTGCCAAAATTTCTGTGATGGCTGGATCCTGATTTTTCTTATTGAAATTTTGATTGACACAGAGTTTTTTATTGATTGATTCGAAAGTTTTCGACAAACTTATGCAAGAATTTTACGTAGTTCTGTGATTGCTGGAACCTAGATTTTTTAAATGGATTTTTGATTGACACAGAGATTTTTCAATAATTTCACGAAGTTTTATGATGGGGTGGATTCTGGATGTTAGATTTTAACAGAGATTTTTAGTGAAAGTTTTCGGAGCTATATGTTTCCAATCAAATCATTCAAATTCTTTCAGACATTCTTCATAAAAAACTCTCACTGCGAGACTTTAAAATTTGATTTATTTTTGGAAACAAAATCAATTGCGAACAACAATAAAGCGTAAAAATGCAACTCAAATCAAATGCAACAAAGGAACACGTTTCAGCCATTAGTATGCAAAATCAGTGAAGTAAAGAGGATACACAATGCTAAATGTTTGTTGACAGCAAATAGTAGACTGCAGCAGCATATTTTAATGGACAGCAACAGTATGCGCACCTTTCTAGCAACAAACAAAAATACATAACACACACACACACAAAAAGTTCGGAAAATTCACTAAAAGCTGCATTAATTATGCATGCAATACGAAAAGCGCCAGTGTAGGAGAAAATGTTTCCCACACTTTGCATCATGCGACAGCCACACGCATTAAAAATGTAAAATAAACCAAAAAAAAAAAATGAGTTGCTACCATTGCTGTCAATTTAAAAAAAAAAAAATACGAAAATCACTTAACAATTTGTTTATCTTTTAAAAATACAAAAAAAAAAGAAACGTGCTCGTAGCTTCGTAGCGGTTTATTCGTTTTCGCTTTATATACTCGTCGCTGATTGGCTATTGCTGTTAGCTGCTAACGAAGGCGGTGCTTCGTTGCGCAGACGCGTTCTACGTTTATATACTTCGGTTTTTTGCTATATACTCAATATTATGTATTTTTTTTATGTATTTTTTTTTGCATTTGTTTTTATTGACAGTTGTGTCGCGCTGTCAATTTGTGTTTTGTTTTTGTTAATTGTCAATTCGCAGCAATGACGCCGAGTTCGTTGTTTAAGTCTTTTGTTTATTTTAATTGACTTATTTAAGCTTGGCATGAAGTCAAAGGCATTTTTTTCTGTTTTTTGTGGTATTTAATGTTGTCTCGTACTGTTTAATTGTATGATTGTGAAAGTTTAAAAAACAATAAATTGCATTTTGCTTTCAGTTTATTTGGAAAGTTTAAAAATGTTTTAAATATTTAGATAGCTAAATGGTTTAAATCCAAATATTTGAGACAAGTACTTTATACTCTTCTGAGAAATTTCTACCCAGAATGTCTAGTTCATTAAAGAGTATCCGTTTTTCAGCTCTTCTGATTGGCTTAGTTTTGAATATATCCATGCAAAACTTAGTTTCTGTTTAGTTTAAAGCAAAAGAGCTTGTTTTAAATGAACTTATTGGATCATTTTTCAAATCCTTACAATATTTCAAATCAAGAAATTATTATTTTTTATTTAAGAATCAACTCAAAGAAAAAAATCAAAATAGCAAAAAAAAAAAAGCATAAAATTGAGTAAAGTTAAAAGTAACATGGAAAACGTTAACTTCGATAGAACCGAAGCTCAAATACTCGCCACACGAAACTTTCATTAGTTCATGTATGTTCATCAGTGACGTAGATAAATTCCGCAAAGGAATTGAATGGGGACAATTATTGTAGGGGCTCAAATCAGACGCATATATGTATGTGAAATTTTAAGCTAAAAATGGATTTTCTTAAAAATTAAAAAAAATGGAAGAGCAGTTTGTATGGGGTCTGTAAATTATAGTGACCCGATTCTTGTCATATTGGTAGCATATTCGTAGGATTACAGTAGAAATGGTTTTACCCAGATTGAAGTGAATAATTCATAAATAAGAACTATTTTCATCCAAAAAACTTAAAAATGGGCGCTATGTTTCTTTTGGGGCTATCCCTACAAATGGGCGTAACGTCTTGTTTTTGATATTGGATGACACTAAAAGTGTTTTTATTCAATTGGTTGTAAATACATTCACAAATAATAACAATTTTCATACAAAAAATCGAAAAAGTGGTAAGTTTGTATGGGAGCTATACCTAAAAATAGGCGTGGCACCTTGGTTTTGACATACAAACTGCCTAAGAGCACAAAAAGCTTAAGTTTATAATTTCAGCTCAATATCATTAAAACTTTCTGGGAAAAACGCATTGCAACAGACATACAGGACATAGCTAAATTGATTCGTCTCGTCGAAATGATCTATAACATATATACTTTATGGGGTCTCCGATGTCTCCTTTAATGTGTTGCAAACTTTCCGACAAACTGACAAAATTTACGAAATACGTCATTTTTTTTTTTTTTTTTTTTGTGAATTTTTTTAAAAATTATTCTAAAATCTCGAAAATTTCCTTAATAACTCCTTTACCGCTAGTTTGATTTGAAAGTGTTGCAGTCACTTTTATAGGAAATTTTATTACCATTAATTTCATATTAATTACTTTCAAATCAGATAAGTACATTTAGAGATAATTTATATTTAGTATAAGCAATTTTTTTCCAGAACTCAAAAATTGAAACTTAGCTTGAAAACTTTTCCTCTTTCTTAATATTTGACTTCATATATGGCTGCAGCAGAACATTTTGCGTGATATGAATGGTAAAATGTTACAGGTTACCCTTTTTTAAAATTTGTAATATTGGTGATCTTGTGAGTTAGACTAGAATTACCGTTGCCGGAAATCCAAGTCAGTGGGGCTAAACACAATTCGTCTAAGCACTCCCATGTATCTCTCGCATGTATCTCTGTGTTATCTCTTGATTATTTTTAAACAAATAAAATTTTGAGGTTTTTTTCTTCCGCACTCCATATTCCATGTCCATCATTGACTAATTTATTAATTTAATGAAAAAAAGTATCGATTTACTTGCTCTTTCACAGTTGCTAAATGAAATTTAAATTGTTTTGAATTATTAAATTATTTCCAAACCACTTTCAAATAAAAAATTCACCCAATACTATAAATAAATTATTTACAGCACAAATTGTCTTAAACTTTTTCAAATGTCAATGCACAAAACAAGGTAATTGCCTCCTCTACTTTTGCCTCTAATTAAGATAATTGTAAACTTTCAATTTTCATTGTCAAAGAAGCTAAAGAAGAAGAAGACGCTGGAAAAATGTCAAAATAAAACAAGATTTTTAAGTATGCCAATTGACTTGAAATACCCCCAAAGAAACACCCTCCACCCTTAAAGCAAAACACCAAAGCTCAATTGATGCTGCTGTCTAATTGTCGCAAATCAAAAGTTAATTTGTCAGCAGCGGAAAAATAAATAAACAAGAATTTTCCAAAAGCATCTTTATTTTTTTTTATACAACTAAAATGTGGAAAAACGAAAATTTGGCTACGAAAGCGAAATAAAAGCCAAAAATGTTAATTACATTTGAGTGACAGTTTTGTGACAGCGATGCTGCCAACTCTTGTAAACATTTTAAAATCTAATTTTTTTGCTGAGGGTTGAAAGTGATATTCTAATAATATTTTTGCTAGTTGTACTGTACACCCTGCCTTTTTTGGTAAATTTTAATGCGCGGCTAATGTGTCAACGATGACGATGACGACGAGGACGACGACCGCTGCTGTGATTTTTGCGTTTTGTCCTTTTTTTTGTATTTGACGACAAGTTGATAAAAAAAAAAAGTTGTTGGCTCATATATGTTAGCCAAGCAAAGGGTTTAAATGTCCTTTTGCCCAGCAGCTCATGCATAATAGATATTAGATATATTATAAAAATATATTCACTTTGTGTAACACATACATACACACTCATGCCACACTTGATCGCATCACATGTCATCATGTTTAATGCCAGGCATCAACTGTGGTGGGCGTCTGGTCTGGTCTGGTTTGGTCTTTCTGTCAGCGTCAATTTAACAATGACACCACTCTACCTGTCAGCGCAGTGTCCTTTTGCTTAAGTGTCCTTTTGTGTGGCGCATTTTTTTTACAAATTAGTAATTCACTTCGCTCTTAATTTTTTTTTTTTTTTAGAAAATAAGTCAGTCAACTGTCACTTTTATAACTTTTAAATTTTTATTTAACCTTTTTGGAGATTTTTTTTGGATCAAAATTTTTTTGAATTTTTATCGCTTAACGCGCACACAATTAATCAATGCTTAATCATTTAATTAACTGACCAAAGCAGTTAAACAGAAATTGACACACTTCAACTTGCATACAACTCATTAGTCAAATGTGTCGTAAGTTCATGAATAGTTCTACTTCTTCTTAGATTGTCATAAAATCATTTTATGATTATTATCATACTTATACTTTCTGTATGTATAAACAATGAACTTACTAGTATGTATGTACATATGTGTAGGTACATGCTATATAAAACTCGTAAACCTAATTCTGTGCGCAAATTTGACCCCTTAACTGTGACGGTTCTTAAACTATCGTCGCACTTTAATCGCGCGCGTCTGAGTTCTAGTTTCCTGCTGCTGCAGAGATATCAGTAACCGGAATCACTTTGAGTGGAATACAAACGGAATCGGATGTTGCAATCGGACGTGTTAATCTGCTTGAAGTAGTGGCAAATGTAGTTGCTGCTCGCATTTCAATTATTTTTCTTATAAAAACTCGTTTCTTTTATTTTTTTTGGCTTTTATGGCTTGGCACGCGTGTCGTACTCGTTTTAACGCTCAAGTACCGCCGCCGCTTACCAACTTCATTTTTATCGCATTTGCCACTGCTTCCGATTTGTATAGTAGCAGCAGCAGCTGCTGCTGGCGAGACACATTGACCTCTCATTTGCTGTTTTGCATAGCATAAAATTTATTGTTTTATGTTTATTTTATTTGTGCGGTTTTTATTCAATAAAAGCACACCCAGTCAATATGAAGCATAAACATAATAATTTGTGTATTTTTGCTTGGTACTATTTAGTTTTGTATTAAAATCGATTGCAACAAATACGCGCTGCGTACACTTCGAGGACGACTTGCAGCTGTCTAAGAAAGCATGCAGTGTTGGAATTTAGTTCAGTAGCGCCCAGGTAAAGTAAAAAAATAATAATAATAAAACTGAACCCAGTGTGCTTCGCTGCTCGCCTCATATTGAAGTGAAATAGAAAAAAATTTTGAATAAAAATTAAATTTTGGGTCTCCCATGTTCCCATTGAACTCGTCAAACAAATTGTTGAACCATTTTTAAAATACGTCTTAAATTAATTCTCTAGGTTTACTCATTCCAGCAGTTTCGAGGTCCCATTGGGCGCCAGATCAACATTTTTAAAATTATACAAATACAAAAAAAAAAAAAAAACAAGGAAAAACGTTAACTTCGGTGGAACCGAAGCTTATATACCAAATCACACGTATTTTTAAATTATTAATGTGTTATCATCAGTGGCTTTCGTAGAACTTCGAGATGGGATAGGACGGGGACAACTCACGTTGTGTAGGGCCTATGCCAAAAAAATGGGAGTGGCACATTGGATTTGATATTGGATGATATTAAAAGTTTTTACCCAATTTGGAGTCAATACATTACTAAAAAAACCATTTTCGTACAAAATTCGAAAATGGGCGGTAAGTTTTTATGGGAACTTTAGCTAAAAATGGGCGTGGCATCTTGCTTTTGATATTGGATGATATTAGATGTTTTTAGGTAATTCGGAGTGAATAAATTCAAAATAATAACCATATTTATTCAAAAATTCGAAAATGGCCGGTAAGTTTTTGGGGATATATCTATAAATGGGCGTGGCACATTTGGTTTGACATTGATGCCATAAGAAGTGTTTTTAGCCAATTTGTAGTAAATACATTCACAAATAATAACCATTTTCATACAAAAATTTGAAAATGGGCGGTAACTTTTATATGGGGGCTATACCTTAAAATGGGCGTGGCATCTTGGTTTTGACACTGGATGACAAAATAAATGTTTTTACCCAAATGGGAGCGAATACATTCATAAATAATTACTACTTTTAAACAAAAAATCGGAAAAAAACGGTAAGTTTGTATGGGGGCTATACCTAAAAATGGGCGTGGCATTCTCATTCTCGAACTTAACATAGTCGTTGCTGAGAAAAGCTTAAGTTCCAAATTTCAGCTTAATATCTTTATATCTTCAATGAAAAAGATGCCTAGAAATATACAGACGGACAGACAGACAGACGGACAGACGAACAGACAGACGGACATGGCTAGATCGATTCGTCTCATCGAGCTGATCAAGAATATATATACTTTATGGGGTCTACGACGTCTCCTTCAATGCGTTACAAACTTTCCGACAAACTGAATATACCCTTCACACTATGTGTGGCGGGTATAAAAAATACGGTATCCATTCATGGCGCCACTGGTGCTCAGGTTCAATATTCCAAAACCCAGAATCATGTCAAAAGTTTTTTTTTTAACAAATTTCGTTTATATTGAATTTCAGGGAAATCAGTCAGTAAAAAAAAATATTTATAAAAGTGGCCAAAAAAAAAAAAATGTTATTTTTTTCCAGGGTCCCAACTACACTCTGTGAAAATTTCGGGAAGATCGATACAAAAATCACATAAATTCATATCTAAAGATATCTAATCAGTGATGCCCCTTTTTTTTTTTTTTTTTCTCTTTCTCACATACACATGTTGTACTGATTAAAATTTTCTTGTACAGTTTGCCATGCATGAGCGCAGAACGAGAGAAAACCGAAAAAAAATGGCATCACTGATCATAATGAAAAAATGTTCCGTTAGTATTTGAAACTGTTCAGAAAAGGGATCTAGAAAAATATTTAAAATAAAAAAATGGATGTCACAATGTGCCACACTATGATTCTATATCTAAAGAAATGCAACTCAAACAAAGTCTGAAAACCACAGAAAAAATAAATTTATATATAGATAAAATAATAATAACGAAAACACTGCCAATTTAAGAATAAACAAAAATATTTCTAAGATTAAACTGTTTGTGAATTATAAACAAAATTTCAAAGTTTGAAATTCCTTGAAATAGATTTATTTTGAATTATAAACTTTATTGGCAACGTAAGATTGAGCAGGCACGAAATATATTGTATTTATAAAAAGGTGTTGTATTCCGCATCTCTCTTACTTTGTTTTGACTACATTATGGTGGAATCAATTTAGCCTTGGAGTACATTTTTTTAAATATAAAATTAAACTGAAGTTAGAAGTGTGAGGGAAATTATGTATGTGTATCTCTCTCGCATTCTATGAAGCTATAGAACACAGCTAAGGTTAGATTAAGTTTAAGTGCCCGAGTGATCAAACGAAAATTACAACACTTAGCCCCTTTCGGGCTTATTGTGATGCCACATGATCTCAAAATGCAGCTCAGAGACCTTGAACCATAAACTACCACCATTTTATTGCCTTAATACATTTAGATAATCTTCTAGCTTCGATCGTGTTTACTCACTACAGATCTTCTCAGACAAATTTTCTCAAATGCTCGAACCTTTCTCTACTTAGAGCTGAACAATGACAGCGAAGATGTTCAATATTTTCTTTCAGCTTCTATAAAAATCATTGAAGTGAATGCCTTGCCTGCCTCTTAGTGTGGATGTCATATGACCTCTTACGATTTGTAATTGCAGCATGGACCCGGAGTATCATATTTTTCAGTTGATATGGAAAAATTTATTTCCATAACACCTTCGTATCCTATCAGCAGACTCGATAGAAAAGTGTTGGAGAAGCGAAAATTTCCGGTTTCTAGTTTTTTAAGATGTTATGTTTATGAAAAAATGGGGCCGATATTTGGCAGAAATGCACCTGTTTTTTCTCCACTTTTAAAACATATTTTCCCAGGCCCACATTTTTCTAGACTGCCCTGAGTCTTAGCGCTACTGGCAGCACGTGTTAATTTATATTTCTCCGCTTCAATTCAAGCTATGCATAACAGCTTTAAAGTCTTCTAAAGAAAAAAAAAACAAATTATAGCCACAAACAGCTGCCTGTGCAACTTGTGCCTTTCGTCTGCTTGTCCGTCCGTCCGTCAGTCAATCAATGCATGAACAGTCAAAATATTGACCACAAAATTGTTTCTGTTTTTTTGTTTTTTTTTTGTGAAACCCTTTTCAAATCTTATTATTGAAAATTTTGAAGCGATTATAGCCTTAGCGCCAGCAGCACCACAGGTTCTCTACCGCATTTTGAAGACGCCAGCAATTCAGTCATTAGACGTGACGAACTGACTGAATGACTGTCAACGTCATTATTGACTTCAACGCCTTTGACTAATAGTTTGGTTTTTGAATTTTTTAGGGAGCGATGCGTATTATCAATGAAGTAGGTAGCTAGACTTATTCTTGTTGTTGTTGTTGTTGCTGCCATTTTAGGTGATATTGATTGATTTGTGTCAGCGCCTCATTTATATCTTTTGACTTTCTTTTCCTTTTCAGTTTTTGACTTTTAGTCCTGATCGTTGATCCTTATTTGTAGATTATGCGCCTTTGAGTTTTTATTTTTGTTTTTAAGATGCAAAGATAAATTTATTTGACATTTGGCTTAAAGTGTTTTGACGTCATTTTCATTGATAACATTTTGCTTAGATTAAATGGCGTAATTATTGAATCAAGAAGATGTTTTTAATAGATTAAGTGGGCTGTACCAAAAATGTACACAGCTTGACACTTAGAGAAATATAATGAAACAAAAAATACAAAAAAAAAAAAAATAATAATTAAAAAAAAAAAAATTAAAAAAGATAGGACCTACATCCATTTTGCAATTAAACCAGGTGAATTACTTCGAAATTAGTTGGTTACAAAAATTGACAACTTAGTTTGTGGTGAATTATACTTAATTTCACCACGACAAGAGAGAAGAGTACGAGAAAATTTTTTGAGAAAGAGAGAGTAAGTCAAGAAGCATAAAAATTTACATTTATAAGGTGAAATTATATAAATTCACCATTTCATGCATACTCAACAAAATTTGTTATCGAGTTAGAAAGAGAAAGTTGCGGAATACAACATCTGATATAATTACATCATGCCTCTGCATGCTATCCGCACTATTTGTGAAAGGATGCTAATAGTTCATTCTAAATATTTAATTTTATTTAAAAAAAATAAATAATTATATCTCAATCCACAAAGAAATTCAAGAACTTTCAGAACTGCAAATGCTGATTTCATTTTTTTTCCTTTTTTTGTATTTATTGTTTTGCTTGCAGAATTCTCAATGGAAGTAAAACTGAGAAGGCGTTAAATCTCATAAATAATACTTTTACACCAAGCAGCAAAGAAGATCGGTTTAGAAAATTGCACGCTGAAAAGCTTAAAAAAACCGAATCTCAGGTGTAAAACGCTTGACACCAAATCTAAAAAGCAAAGTCAAGAAAAATAAAATAAAAACTTACGCGAGACAAAAAAAAAAAAAAAAAACAAAAAACTAAAGCAACGCATGTAAAATGTGAATAAAAAATAAAAAAGACATATGCCACAGGATACAATAGCAAGAAAAGTAAAGCATTAAACTAAGTGCAACGAAAAGACCTTTCTTTCAATTCTTCCGAGAGTACCACAGCGTTAGAAGGTGACCATAACTTCCACAGCGAAGTGTACGACGCTTTAGGTGAGCGCGCGAGCTGAAAAATAAAAGCCCAGGGGAACACGGAGAGAGTATGCTGCAAGCATTCCATTACATTTGTTGTTGTTGTTTGTAAGGATATTTACTAGCGCAGCTTGGTTGTTTTTGTTGTTGTTGTTGTTATTTTTGTTACTGAGTTGGGAATTAGTTGTGGAAAAAGTTATGACACGCTTATTCGTTGCTTTAAGGAAAAAAAAGGAAAACATGAGACAATGACTTGCCTTGCCTTGGTGCATGATTTATGCGCGTAAAATACTAGTTTGGATATGGCAGGTAATGCAAGTTGTGACGAAGTTTTTGCAAAGATTTACACAACAAAAGAAGCTAAAAAGAAAAAAATTAAACAATCAAAACGAGTACAAAAGAAAATCTAAACCGGAAATGAAGAAAAGTTTATAAGAAAATTTTTGGCAATATAAATAAGAAGAAGAAGAATTTAATTTTTTTTTTTTTATTAAAGAACATAAAATTCATACAAAAGCCAAAAATAAGGTGGACCTCGTACTTAAGTTTGTGCGTAAAACATGCGCGTGTATTCTTTTGGGGCATTTTGCAGTCTGCATTATGTTACTCCAAGGTACAATTCGATGCTGGCCCCAAGGGTCACACTATAACATATATTGTACACACACACACACTACACACACATATGAGAAAGAAAAAAAGCTTTGCATGAGCCTTTATGTTGCACGCATGTAACAAATAATCAGACACACACACACGTATCCTTACATGATTTGATGCTGTGGCTGCTGCTATAAAAAAAGCGCGGCATATACATTTATTATAATTTAAAAATACGCGCAACACAATGTGAATATTTGACTTGAAGGATTCAAAATTAAACCACCCCAAAATTTATTTAAAACAAAAAAACTAATCTTCATAAATTTTAAACAAATAAGTTAATGCGACAACGGAGTCATTATAAAGCAAGGATGCGATGGGCAGCTAGAAGCACCGGCAACGCACCAAAATTCAACAATGCCTGCAATATGGTTGTTGTAGTTGTATGAGCTTGTGTGTTGTAAATTACAGTTATTCGTTTGTACAGTTTGTTGTTGTATGAGTTCGATATAAGACGGCATAATGAAACAAAAGATCACTGCACATTTAAAGCAGTTCGCATAAAATGAAAACGATCCAGAAATTCATTTTTTGAATGATGAACACAGCGTATCATTTTGTACAATGTTTCCAATAGGAACGTTAGGATTTTGACAGACCATGAGAAGGTGAAATGCAGGGCCCCGGTATGCGGCACAAGTGGAGTTGAAGGAGAAAGCACGTGGCATACTTTTTGAATGTAAAGTTTCAAAAAAACAAAAAGGATGACCCTGAGTAACATGGAGTGAAACAGTATCAAACGAGCGGCGTAATAAACTTTACACACCTGGGCGAACCAAATTTGTAGCCCTTGTAGATAACAAGCACAAGACAAGGTGAAGATGTAGAAGAATTTTTTGATAGCTGATAGCGGTGGATTTCAGAAAGTTTTGACATTTAGTCATGAAAAACGCTTCTGGAAATTCTTAAAATTTATTACGAAAAGCCCAGACATTTTATTGCTACTCAAGAGCTTTTCGTGCAGAAAACAGTTTTCATTCAGCTCCTTCAGAGCAAGCTATTCGTGTATGATTCAAAAGTTTAAAATTTATGAATTTATGAATTTACTCTACACGATAGTAAGCCCCCGCACGACTTCGTAATGGCCGTAGTGATAAAAATTTTCTGCTGTCCAAGCAACTGTTTGTCCGTTTCACGCCAGGCACGAATCTCGGCCTGCACCAGTATATGATGCTATTGGCACAAGAATTCAAGTCAACAGATTTACAGTTACAGTTTGTGCTCTGGAAGAATTGGAAGGCGGGTCAATTAAATCGGCTAAAGGGCTAAGTCAACTTACAAAATTGTCGTTATTGGTGTGAATCAAAGGCAACACAAGCCATTTATGAAGCACCATTACAACCTCAGAAACTCACTGTTTGATGTGCATTTTTTCATGGTGGTATCATTGGGCCATACTTTTCAAAGATGGCGGAGCACCGTTACCCCTGAAAGGTGAACGTTTATATGAACGACTTTTTCCTTCAAAAAGAAACCCAAAGAAATTTACTACCACAAAAGAAAGAAGAAAAAAAAAATAAATGTAAAAAAACCAAAAAAAAAAAAAACAATAAATAAATATAAATAAATAAAAAAAAAAAAAAAAAAAATAATAAGAATAATAACAAACAATGAAAAAAAAAAACACTCCAAATTTGTTGAGTGACAAAAATATTTTTTATTGTAAGTCCCACAAACAATATCCAAAGAATCAACTAAAAACTTACATAGATGTACGCCTGAACCTCAATAAAACTCCCAAATTTAGCAAACCAATTAAAAACACAATTTCATTGGTTGCAAATTAAATAGGAAATTTAAAATAATTAGAGATATAAATTTAATCAAAATATTTTTTACAAAATAAATTTAAATCTAAACTTTGCGACACCCTGTTTGCTTTCAAATGCTAAAATTTACTGTATTCTTCAAATTAATAATTGCAATTGTTGTTGTTTTTGAGTGGAGCTTCTTTGCTGCGGTCACTTGGAATTGTTGTTGCCGCCAACAATAAAATAAAAATCGAACAAAAATTTAAAAAGGTGTGCACGTTTGAAGACAAACTTGTTGTATTTCTCCAAAATATATTTTCCAATTAAATCCCAAAATTTCCATAAAGTGAAATAAATAAATTTTAAAATATATTCCGTTCTCAAATCCACGGAACTAACTTTTACAAATTTTTCGTCTGTCCACCGATCGAAAAATTCAAAAGAACGCGACAGACAAAATCGGGTCAAAAATTGTTACAGACGCGGAGTTAGAGTTAGAAGAAAAAAAAAAAAAACACTCAGTGAGAAAAACACTCAAGAGCGAAGAGGGAAATTAGAGATGGCAAAACGAAAATAAAACTATATGTACGCAAGAAATTGAGCACTTTTTTTTTAATTAAATTAAACAAATCGTACGCACCTTTTGCATAAACAGATTTGGGGAAAATAAAAATCGCTTTAATATTTTTAAAAATCCGGCTCGAAGGACCAAATGTTTCTGACACTCCTCGTCAAATAATTGCCGGTGCATACAGTTGGGGGTGGCTATTGATGAAACCTGCAAAGAAACACTAACTCGATGCACCTCAACAATAAAAACGCGTTCCGGTTTTTATAAATTAAAAATAACGAGTGCACAAAACTCGATCAATTAATATTAAACTTTACTAAATAACGTTTACGTTGGTGGGTGCAGTCGCGAACGCGGGGAGTTATCAATTTATACTAACCCAATACAAATTAACTCAAACTTAACAAACCAAAGAGAGGCAGGAGTGCAAGGGAGCGATCGGTAAAA